>CAUYRT010031763.1:0-32872 GCA_963574885.1 Lepilemur ruficaudatus | reverse complement strand
AAAAAAATACAAGCCAAGTATCTGCTGTCTTCAGGAAACACATCTAACCTGCAAGGATGCATTTAGACTAAAGGTAAAGGGGTGGAAAACAATATTTCAAGCAAACGGAAGCCAAAAGAAGGCTGGTGTGGCAGTTTTGATTTGAGATAACTTAGTCTTTAAATCAGCAAAGGTAATAAAAGACTAAGAAGGTCACTATATAATGGTGAAGGGCACAGTTCAACAAGAAGACATAACAATTCTAAATATGAATGCACCCAACTTAGGTGCACCCAGATTCATAAAGCAAACTCTACTTGACCTAAACAAGTTGATAAACAACAACACCATAATAGCCAGAGAATTCAACACCCTGCTGACAGCACAGGATAGATCCTCCAAACAGAAAATTAACAAAGAAATAATGGACTTAAACAGAACACTAAAACAAATGGGCCTGCCTGACATTTACAGGACATTCTACCCAAATACCACTGAATATGCGTTCTTCTCATCAGCTCATGAGACATTCTCTAAGATTGACCATATACTAGGACACAAAATACGTCTAAAATTTTTAAAAAATAGAAATTATACCATGCATTTTTTCAGATCACAGTGGAATAAAAGTAGAAATCAACCCTAACAGAAACTCTCATTTCTACACAAAATAGTGGAAGCTAAACAACCTTCTGCTGAATGATCACTTCATAAATGAGGAAATCAAGATGGAAATCAAAAGATTCTTTGAACGAAATGACAAAGGAGACACAAATTATCAAAATCTGTGGGACACAGTTATAGCAGCCCCAAGAGGAAAGTTTATTTGCATAAATGCCGATATCCAAAAGTCAAAAAGTTCACAAATAGACAACCTAATGAATCAACTCAAAGAGCTGGAAAAAGAAGAACACACCAACCCCAAACCCAGCAGAAGAAGTGAAATCAATAAGATCCAATCGGAACTAAATGAAACTGACAACATGGAAACTATATGAAAGATTAACAAAACAAAAAGCTGGTTCTTTGAAAAATTAAACAAAATTGACACACCTTTGGCTAGACTAACAAAAAGCAGAAAAGAAAAATCTCTAATAATCTCCATCAGGAACAATAAAGGAGAAATTGCAATTGATGCCAGGGAGATGCAAGATATAATTTATGAATACTACAAAAACCTTTATGCACATAAACTGGAAAGTGTGGAGGAAATGGACAAATTCTTAGAAATACACAGTGTCCCTAGGCTCAACCAGGAGGAAATAGAATCCCTGAACAGACCAATATCAAGTACTGAAATTGAAACAGCAATAGAAAACCTTCCTAAAAAGAAAAGTCCCAGAACAGATGGTTTCACACCAGAATTTTACCATACCTACAAAGAAGATCTGGTGCCTATCCTGCAGAAATTATTCCACAATATTGAGAAGGATGGAATTCTCCCCAAGACATTTTATGAAGTCAACATCACCCTGATACCAAAACCAGGAAAGGATGCAACAAAAAAAGAAAATAGGCCAATATCCCTTATGAATGTAAATGCAAAAATTATCAACAAAATCCTAGATAACCGAATCCAAGAGCTTATCAAGAAAATAATCCATCACAACCAAGTGGGCTTCATCCCAGGGATGCAGGGATGGTTCAACATACGCAAACCTATAAATGATATTCACCATGTAAACAGAAGCAAAAACAAAGACCATATGATCCTCTCAATAGATGCAGAAAAAGCATTCGACAAAATTCAACACCCTTTTATGATAAGAAGGCTTAACAAAATAGGCATAGATGGGGCTTACCTAAAAATGATACAAGCCATATATGACAAACCCATAGCCAACATCCTACTGAATGGGGAAAAATTGAAAGCATTCCCACTTAGAACTGGAACAAGGCAAGGTGGCCCACTATCTCCACTTCTATTCAACATAGTGCTAGAAGTCCTTGCTATAGCACTCAGACAAGAGAGCAGAATTAAGGGTGTCCAGATGGGGGCAGAAGAGATCAAACTCTCACTCTTTGCTGATGATATGATACTATATAAGGAAAACCTCAAGGATTCAACCAAGAGACTCCTGGAATTGAAAAATGAATTTAGTAAAGTCTCAGGATACAAAATCAATACACACAAATCAGAGGCATTCATATGCGCCAATAACAGTCAAACTGAGAACCAAATCAAAGACTCAATTCCCTTCAAAATAGCAACAAAGAAAATAAAGTACCTAGGAATATATTTAACTAAGGAAGTAAAAGACCTCTATAGGGGAAACACTAAGGAAGGAAACAGCAGAGGACGTAAACAGGTGGAAGACCATACCGTGCTCGTGGGTCGGCAGAATCAACATTGTTAAAATGTCTATACTACCTAAAGTGATCTACAGAGTCAATGCAATCCCTATTAAAATACCATCATCATTTTTCACAGACATAGAAAAAATAATTTTATGCTCCGTATGCAACCAGAGAAGACCCCATATAGCAAAAGCGATCCTAGACAATAGAAACAAAATGGGAGGTATCAATTGACCAGACTTCAAACTATACTACAAGGCAATAGTAATTAAAACAATTTTTTACTGGCACAAGAAAAAGGACATTGACCAATGGAACAGGATTGAGTACCCAGATATAAAAATATATTCACTATTAATTTTATCATCCTGTTATTTCTTTATACTACAAGGCTATAATAAACAAGTATCCTCAGCATAGTCAGCCCTCAATAAGTTTTAATCCAATGAGTTAGTTATTGGTTTTTACAGATAAGAAAATAGAGGCTTAGAATTCATTAATTTAGTTTCTGCATCCCACATTTGCATAGTTGAATTGCTAATTTGAAAAATTATTTATTTTATGGTTTACTACTCTCATTAAGAAATGGAAATAATGAAAGGAATAGTATTAACTCTCAACTGTCTTAAAGCCAACAGAATGCACTTTAATAGTATGCATTACAAATAGTATGCAAATACAATAGTATGCATTCCAAGGATGAGCTTACAAAATTAAACATTTTCAACAAAGAATCTAACAGAACTATTGTTTTGTGAAACATAAATTTGGAAACTGAAACCAAAAATTTATGAAAAGTAGACATGTATTGGTGTCTTCTTTGTGCCATGTGCTTCAATAGGGATTATATACATGATCTTATTAGATACTTTCAAAAATTCTGACTCATGTTGTTTTCTCCATTTTTGAGATAATAAAATTAAAGCCTCATGAAGTTAAATTGACCATAGTCATAAGTGAATAAATGGAAAACTAAGTTTCTTTCATTTTAATAACTATGCCTATTCTGTTTTACTGTTATCATCCATAGGTGACATGCCAACACTATCAATGTATTAACTATTAATGTAAGAAGAAATGTTTGGATTTTCCACAGTTTCTTTAAGGGAACTTCATGAGATATCCTGTAATATTCTAGTTTTTAAAGGTGTGTACTTTAAAAGACATCGACCTAAGGAAAGAGCTTCGTGTTCTCTTGGTCTCATGATTATTAAAACTCTAAATCCATTTGTAATCTTTTTATCAAAATGGTTTCTAAAACTTCTTTTCAGATATCTTTATTGACTAATCCATTTAACACTAAGCACTTGACCTTGCATATTCTCAGCTTGTATTTATCACCAGACACTCAGAGCAGTTTAATACTTGATATCCTTAATGGGGTGATAACTTCCTCAATAATAGGGGTTGTCACTTCCTGCCAAGGAAATATTGAGCCATACATACTAATTTCATCTGTAAATGAACCTGAAGATATTTGAGAGAAAGTCAATTTGAACAACAAATACTCAATGATCATAAATAAATAGGAAATAAATATTCCAAATTGTTTCTTATATATATCCAAATATATTTATGACATAGTGATGTTTTCAAAAATTCTCAAAGCAAAAGTGTCCATTGCACATTTGAGGAAGTGATTATCTTTATCACTCATGGAAGTCCTTTCAAAGAAAATCTCAAGATATGGTATTTCTTCTTTATGTTCATATTCTGCCTTCTTCCTGTCAACCTGAGATCAGCAGCTCTATATACCTGAAGTTATCTACAATCTTTAAAATCTGAAAATCTGGCTAAGGTTATAGCTTTTAAAAACTTACCATGGTCAAGTTGTAGTCAAATGATTCTTTCAAGTGCTGATTTTGCAAACAAAATATAAACATCATTTACTTCTATGATGTTTTGAAGTCATCGCATTAAAAATTCATCTGGCAAGTCTAAGATGAAAAAACAAGTGCAGAAAGAGTAATGAATTACAATCAAAAATTTGGCAAGAGTAGTGAGCATGATAGGTCAGACTTCAATTTACATAAATAGCTTTGGCAAAGGTGGTTTAAAAGTGTAAATGTTTGTTCTGCACTACTTGTGGCAGTGCATCTCCTTCTGTGTTCTGAATTTTTGTAGCAGAGACAATGAAATTATGCTGTTTATTTTTCAGGACAAATAATAAAGATTTATCCTCTACATTTTTCAAAGAAGATAGAGACAAACTATCTTCCTTTTTTTTTTTTTTTTAATAGCAACCACATCTCAAAACAGGTGTACGAATACTTTCATAAACTCTAGATAGCTTATATAAAGTTACTCCTTTATCAGAATTAATGTACTCCATGTTCAGAGAGATTAAGCTAATAAAAAATTCCAATTCACATTCTGGATTTATTAAAAAGAAAACATTTTCTTTCTTATCCTAGCTATGGGTAATTACATTCTTCAGATACATTCTGAGAGAAATCTTGGAAAAAACCGCTTCCTTTCCCTCAGCTTAATATACCTAATAGAGCATAAATTCTCCAAATCTGATACATCTCTAGAATCTATTCCTTTTTTTTCTTTTTCTCTTTCAATTTATTGTGTTAAAGTTGACAATTTAAAGATGCACATATTTGAGGTATACAACTAGATAATTTGATATACACATACATTGTGAAATATTAACCATAATCGAATTAACATATCCATCACCTCACATAGTTACCTTTTTGTGTGTGTGGTGAGAACACTTAATATCTACCACATAGCATATTTCAAGCGTATAATGCAATATTGTTAACTACAGCCATATTGTTTTACTTTAGATACCCAACACTTATTTATCTTGCATAATTTAAAGATTGTACTCTTTGACCAACATCTCTCCGTATCGTATCTCTTTCTCCAAGTCCTATTAATGACCATTCTATTGTCTGTTTCCATGAGTTTGAAATTTTTAGAATCCATTACGTATAAGTGACATAATGTAGTATTTGTCTTTCTGTATCTGGCTTATTTCACTTAACATAATGTCCTATAGTTTAATTTGTGTTGTCACAAATAGCAGAATATTTTTTGAAAAGCTGAGGAATATTTCATTGTGTGTCACATTTTTTTATTCATTCATAGATCCTTAGGTTGTTTCCATGTTTGGGCTGTTGTGAAAAATATTGAAATAAATACGAGAGAGCAGATATCTCTTTGAGATAGTGATTTTCTTTTCTTTGGATGTATAACCAGAAGTGGGATTGCTGGATTATAAGGTAGTTCTATTTTTTTTTTTTTTTTTTTTTAGGAAAATTAATACTGTTTTTCATACTGGCTATACTAGTTTAATTCCCACCAAACTGTAAAAGGCTTCCCAAATCCTTGCTGACACTTGCTGTCTTCTCTTTTTCTGATAATAGCCATTGTATCAGGTATGAAATGATATCCCATTGTTGTTTCTATTCAGATTTCTTGGATGATTATTGATTTTTCAGATACCTGTGGCCATTTGTATGTATTCTTTTGAGAAATATCTATTCAGGCCCTTTATGCATTTTTAAATCAAGTTATTGATTTTTCGTTATTGAGTTGTGTGAGTTTCTAATATATTTGGATATCAACCCTTTATCAGATACATGTTTTGTATATATTTTCTCCCATTTTTTAGGTTGCCTTTTCTTTGCGTTGTTTATTTCCTTTGCTGTGCAGAAACTTTGCAGTTTGATGCAATCCTATTTGTCTATTTTTGCATAAGTTTCCAAAAAATCATTGCCATTCTTGCACCGATCTGGGGGTAAAGCTTTTTCACCCACTGAAACGAGGCTTTAAAATATGGAAAATGCTACTGCTCTCTTACATACACAGACATATATGCAAGGCTTTTGGAAACATGTAATATCTAGGAAGCACCACCAAAGAAACACAGTAATTTTACAGTAACTGATCCCAAAGAAATGGAGGTCTACAAATTACCTGACAAAGAATTGAAAATAATCATCTTAAAGTAGTTCAGTGAGCTTTAAGAGATCATATCACATAATAGAGAATTAAAGAAGTATCAGGAAAACGATGCATTCATTAACAACATGAGAATTTCAATGAAGAGATAAAAACATATAAAAGGACTAAACAAATTCTGAAGCCCTACAACACAATGAGTGAACTGAAAATTTTAATAAAGAATTTCAACAGCAGACTTAAGAAATCAGAAAAATGGATCAGTGAACACAAATAGAAATATTCAAAATTATCCTGTCAAAGCAAGAATTAATGAAAAAAGTAAAGGAACTCTATATGACTTATAAGAAACCATCAAGCAAAACAATATACATATTATGGGAGTTCCAGAGAAGCAAAGTAAAAGAAGATAAGGAAGCTTATTTAAA
This sequence comes from Lepilemur ruficaudatus, assembly GCA_963574885.1. Lineage (NCBI taxonomy): Eukaryota > Metazoa > Chordata > Mammalia > Primates > Lepilemuridae > Lepilemur > Lepilemur ruficaudatus. Next base: position 26,249 of record CAUYRT010031763.1, on the reverse strand, counting down.
AAATAATGACAGAAACCTTTTCAATCTGGGTATGGAAATGTATATCCAGATCGATGGTGCTCAAAGAACTGTAAGTAGGCTAAATATCAAGACACCTTTTATTTCCTTTTTTGTTTGCTTTTTGTTTGTTTTTAATTTCCATTGCTTTTGTGGCAGCATTAATCATTTTGTCTCTTTCCTGAAATACTATAGCATCTAACTACATAAAGTATCATCTTCACTGTATCTTAACTTGGATGCTTACACCACTGTTATATTTTGATTATGGATACAATACAGTGTCTCCAAAATGTAACATACTACAATGCCTTTTCAAGGGCATTTAAATAAATTCAAAACTGTGCATTCTGCACAGTTGGTCCTCAAAGTTTAGTCCAGTAATATAATTTTGCACTATGCATCCACAGTCTAGACTCATTGGGTTTTTCCTCTCCTCCTTACCTGAAATATTCTTCCCACCCTGTGGTATTCTGCAGAGCCAAACCTTAGTGAGTGTTATGATAGAGCTCAAAATAATACATTATTTTATTTGCTTATTCGTTTAATCATTTGTACATTAATTTAGAAAGAATTATTGCTCTTCTCCTGAAATTATGATGACGACCTGGCACTCAATATAAGTGGTCTACTTGTCCTACATTTTAAGACCAAGAGCAGCCAGTGCCAGCTTCTCTCTCCAAGGCTTACAGAAATTCACCAGTTCAGACCAATCCTTATATTCACTCCCACATCCAGTTAATATGAAGAGTAGCTATGCCTTTTGCAGGAGTATGATGGTTGATTATTGTCTGTCTTCACATCCCTTTCAGAGAGAAAAAAATAATATTTATATTCCAAAGGTGGGTGGGCAAATTATAATCACATTTGAAGACTAAAGTGTATCTGGGAAACAAAAAACCATCATTGTGTTCCTCACTTGCACTATACTCAGCCAGGAGACCTCATGATTTGTGCGTATACTTATAGAACAGGAGACAGAATGATCTGAGAAGAGGCAGCATATGGGGATAAGCAAGATATGGCTAGTTGTGGGTGCTTGCTCTGGAGTATGCATCTGTCTTCAGAATTCTTTGCCCCCTCCTCCCACATCCCCAACCCCTGCAGTCTTAAAAGTACAAAGTTAGGTGGTTAGATGGAATGCAACAATCACCATATGAGGAAAAAGTGCTACCTAACATTCAAGTAAGATGACTCTGTTTTTTTGTCCTATCCTTTACATTACCCCAAGAATGGAGTAGGTAACCATGCTCTTGACCAAGGTTCTAACACAAATCTAGCTTGTACTATGGAAAACAGAGAAGAAGAATTTTGAATTACATAAATAAAATTGCAGCTTTGACCACAAACAGAATATAGTTTTAGAAACCAACACAAAATGACTTATTATATGGGGATGGCTAAAAACATAAGGATACTGAGAAGGTAAAAAGTAAATAGATGGATGTAGGTCTGGCGGGACACAATTGGGGATGTATTTTCACAAAATAAATCATCTCTTTCTAACCCAGAGAGCTAATTATCTGTAAACTAGATGCATATTAGTTCATGCAAAATTTACTGAGCAGTTACTTTGCACTCAACACTAATACATTCCCAGGAAGCAAGTATGAGATAATATAGAGAAGACTCGGGTCGTCTTGAGATTGCAGGCTGATAGATGTTACTTCATCTGTAAGAGCTTCTCTTACTCTCATCATAGGGCAAATTTAAGTCCTCCATTTTATGATATTTCAGATCATGTATGTATACAACTAAGCAAATTCTATTTAGTGTAAGGTTCAATCTCGCAGTTGCAATATCTTATTATTATAAAAATGCTCTTAATCCAGTGTGGGAGGTAAATTTGTACAGCATCTTATTGTAAAACTAGAAGTCACAATGAATTTTGGCATCCCCAAACTCTGTGACCTTGGACAATTAATTTATATGAATCTCTGTATCCTAAAATAAAAATAGTAATAGCCTTCAAGGGTTGTTGTTGTAAATATATATATTTATGTGTGTGTGTGTGTATATACAGTAGCTGTTCACTAATGAATAATCCCTTTTCCATGTGTCTGTTTCATTTGTTTATTTTCTGTCCTCAAATCACTTACTATTTTAAAAATGAACTTTTGGCATATGCTAATATAATACTATTATTTCCAAATGGAGTTCCTATGTCTTTGCTTTATTTATTAACTCCTTTCAATATGCCCTTCAGTATTTTTCACAAAGCTTGTCTTAATTTGGGTTTAAGCTTTCTAGTCAGAATCCTTTAAATATTCAAGCAACTCCTCTGTTTTTCTCCTCCAATATGTGATCCTCAGTTTGTCTTAATACAGTGTCCATTTAAATAGCCAAGCTTAGAAAATACATCTTTAGGTTATCAGGTTGGGTTTGTATTTGTTCCCTCATTGACTCCATATATCAATTGTTTATATTTTTGTAGTCAGATTTACAACCATAGTCGGTATTATCCTCTTTGAGCCACGTTCCTTTTTAAAGTCTGATTAAGGTCTATGTGAATCTTTTTAGGCTATAGAAGTCTATTGTTCTGAAGCTTGAAATACTCATCTGAATTATGTCTCGTTAAAAAATGTATAATATGAACTGTGACAAAACATGATTACTTTTTGCCAATTAAGTCCCTTACTCCATTTATCACTTCCAAGATGGACATTGATGCCAGGACAAGGGATTCTTTACCAAATTTTCTGCTTTCAGTAAAAGGATTCTTCTGGTGTAAAGGATGATTTAAACCACACCTTTCTCTGTCCCTTACTAAGCATCTACTTTTTCTGTCTTTGTGAGAAGGGATATGACAAAGACATTAAATGTATTAACCTTGGAGTCAGAACTGGTTTTATTTCTAGGGTTTGTTATTTATGAGCTGTGTTACCTGAAAAATGTTATTTACCCTCAGTTTACTAATCCATAAAATAGAAATAATAATAGTGCTTTTCTAATAAAGACTGGAAGAAATCCATACACATTGCCTAGCAATGTTGTAATAATTAGGTAACTTATATTCATCATCATAAGTATTTCTAACACTAGCTAATAAATTAGGTATTATTATCTATCCCATTTTGTGTGAGAGAAAACTACATTTTAAAAAGTTTAAGCAATTTGTAAATATATAGTGTAAGTTTATAGCAGATCCAGAATTGCATTGAATTTCTAGTTTAGTTTAATTTCTAGGTTCATATAATGCCTGCTCTAACTCCATGAGAGAAATCTATAGGAAAATGGCTCTGTTTCTCTAAAATGAATTCATCTCTGACTACAGAAATTCAAGTGCCAATAATAGACTATTGGGAAAGAATCGTTTCAGCATTTCTCAAACTGTTAATATAAGAGTATGTCTGATAAAGAACTGGTATGACAAGTATTTCCCAGAGGTATTCTGATCAATCACAACTCATGTACCCTATATATCATTCCCTATAGTTCTGCTCTCTGAGGCTAAGTAATTTAATAAATAATCCCCATCAATATTATTCATAAGTTAATTTTGTACTCATATAAGCTATTACCTTTACATAACGACAGTACTGTTAATACTAGTGTTAAAACCATGAGCTGCTGGTAAGATTAGGTTTTCTCATAAGTCAAAGACAGATGTACATCTGGAAAGGGGGCCTTTGGCCCCTTGTAAATCATGCTATATAAGCATCAAACTTTTCTATTCACATAAAAGTGACTCTAAGCAGGGTATTTGGTATTTGTAATTAAGAAATATTTGTTACTAGTGTAGACTGTTACAAGGCAATTTAACACAGCTTAAAACCTGGTTGTATTTAAAAGATTAAGACATTCTGTGATTTAACAGAATGAGGACTTGGATGTGCGGCCATGGGGGGTCATCCAAAAAACTTGATTTTGTTTGGGTCTCTGTTATGCTATCACTCTCTGTTGGAATTTGGACAAATCACCCTTTCTATGAATGATTTTACTATCAAGTGTGGAACACAGGTGATTGCATCTTCTTTTCCTTGAATGTATTTCATTATTTGTCCAGAACAATATCCCTTAACTTTTCTCCACTTTATAATAGCTACTCATTTTATTTCATTTCAGCCTTAACAATTCCCATTAGTAGCAATGGAAAGAAAATAACAACAACAAAATGCTAAGTAGATAGTTTTCACATCATCTTCCTTCACATGCTTTCAAGAGAGTGTTAAATCACCCATTCAAACTTATAAAGCACTTGATTTTTCTCAGAAACAAGGTACAGAGTATATAAAATTTTATTATCAGAATTTTATAAGATTATTTTCATATTATTATCAAATTTAGTAGCCAAACTGCATAAGAAATATTTTAGCGTGCTCTGAATCAGCACTAAAAATTAAATATATATTACATATATTTAAAACAAATTCCTCAAGTTATAATCTTGTTCTTTAAAAAAGAAGTCTTCACAATAATATTAAGTGGATGAATAGAGGGTTTCTTTACTATATTTATATTCCCCTTCCTAAGGAATAGCTTCCAAATTTGCCAAAATGTGATTATCTTATATTAATATTAAATGTCTTCACAGACAAAGCTATTATAATTATCTCTGAATGAGTGTATTATTCTGAATGTTAGCAGCAACTGCACAACAGATACTTCAGTTTTGTTTTCTCTACAGCAAAGCAACATACCCTCAGGTATTTGAGTGTTTTAAATAAAAACTTTCTTCACATTTGCCTTGCTAGTTTAAATTATTCAAAATAATTTCTTCATGATCTTCACTAGTTAATTTTATTCTTTTAGATAGGTTTGAGTTTACCAGCTAGCAAATTCAACTATCCATGGGTTACTATATTGCAAAGATTCTCATTTATAGATGAGATTTTCTTTTTTTAAGTTTTAAATTTTTATTTAAGAATACTACATAGCTACAAACACTTTGCTTACATATATTGCCTTTGCACCAGCCAAGCCAGAGCTACAAAGGTGCCCATTCCCCAGAAAGTGGGCACCACTCCCCTTAAGTGTGAATTTACCCATCTCCCCTCCCCCCACACCTGCCGGACACCCTATGAATGTTACTTCCATATGTGCACATAAGTGTTGATCAATTAGTGCCAATTTGATGGTGAGTACATGTGGCACTTGGTTTTCCATTCTTGTGATACTTCACTTAAAAAATGGGCTCCAGCTCCATCCAGGATAATGCAAGGGGTATTAGTTCACCATTGTTTTTTATGGCTGAGTAGTACTCCATGGTATACATATACCACATTTTATTAATCCACTCATGTATTGATGGGCACTAGAATTTCTCAGCTTATATTTTCATAAATCATAAATAATATCTGTTATAATTTTATTTTTCCTTTTTAACATTCTTCAAAGTGACCTTTTCCTTTTTATATAATAAAGTAAAATTAGAGAGTCACATATGCTAGTGCTAGGAATGACCCTAAGAGTTTTCTGGTTCAACATTTTTTATTTTACATATTGGAAAAATGCATGACTCCAGGGATAAGAAACCACTTTCAAGGTCACAAAAAGAATTTGCTTTTTGCTCATGACTCCAACTACAGAGAAGAGATTCAAATGTCCGTCTTGGAATTCTAAGCCTCATCCTCAAAAAGCTTTCACATTCATTAGTCTCAACTGACCTACAGCCATAAACTAGACTCAGACAATCTAAAATACTTTCAGGAAAGATAATACCAAAAAGATATTTTCTTATGAACTGTTAGTTCTCTAGTGAATTAAACTCATGGAAGCTCTCCTTTCACCCTGGTCTGGAAAATTGAAATTTTTTCTGACCTATAATATAGGAGTTTGACTTCTATCTGCTGTTGAAAGAAATTCTTTATGCTCACGAAGTTAGAATTCTCACAGATTCCCACTGGATGCCAAGAGAAATTTCTATTTGAATTCTTCACAAATGCAATGAGCCTAAGAGAGGGCATGTTCATAAATACTTCATTGCTTTTAGCTGTACCTTAAATAATAAATAAGTTTGGTTTGCTGATTTTTTGTTTCTGAACACAAGAGTCATTTTTTCTATTACAAAATAAGTTAAAAAATATGATTTCTTTCCTAGTATCCATCCAGAATTATTTATGATTTTAGAGTCTCCAATTTAAGCTGATAAAATGAGAGCAAACAAATTTAAATCAAATGTGAAATTTAGGTTCATGACAGGTGTTGCAGAAATGACTCATGACAGGTGTTCCAGAACTAGCCTATGGCCGGTGCTCCAAAGCTGGTACCTATACTCAGTGAGTTGAATGATCTATATATTTACACAGCTTATCAGAATTGTTTCTATGCACGTAGTTATTGTGTGAGGCAATGGTAGACATTGAAATTAAAAGCTAGACAGATTGTGTTTTTGTTTGAGACATCAGACATTCTGTTGAACTCTATAGAACAGTTAATATTTATATTTTCCCATATGTTCATGTAAAAATTAAGGCTAGGGACATTAATTTTAGTTGCCACATAGGGATTTTTGAGTAAATCTATATATAGTAGAATGAGTGCTTGATGTATAAAAATTAATTATTATAAACTCTCCTGTTAGTCATATGTATTAAAAAGCAAGATGTCCCTGAAATTTTGTACTCTCATATATTAAATGAATGAATTAAAATTTAGCTCACATAAGTTTATGAAGAGAAAATAAAATAAATTAAAATATTTTTAGCAATAATTAGTGTTTAATGTATATCTGTGTGCATGTGCATGCCTGTCTGTATTATACACATATATTATACATGAATGTGTATATATGGAATATTTATATCTATATTTGCATGTATAATAATACATGTGCATGTGCATATATGTATACATTTACATACAGAAACACACACAAGAATGTTAGTTAAGTGATATAAGGACCTTTGGAAATTATAAAGAGCTCTATGAAGTTGAAATATTAATGAAATTTAATAAAATTATTTGAGCAATGTTTCTAATAAGAAAGAGAGAAAAAAAGAGTAGTGGTTCAAAAGTAAGAATGAAATTTACAGACAGCATTCAAAAAGATAAAAAGAAGCCTTTTGATGTAGTATACTAGATGAAGAGTTTTATTAGAAGCCGTGTTTCAGGAATAGGAAATTCATTATCTGACCAATATTAAAAGATTTTAGAAGATGCAAAGAAACATCAGTCTCATTAATTCAGTTAATGAATACAGTTTGGCGAATTGTTCAGACTGGAAATGAGATTCACTTTATGGGTTCTAAAAAGCAAATGGTTCAAAACAGAATTTACTGAAGATCTGGTTATACTACCTTGACCTCTATGAAATCCTGCAAAGAAACTAACACTGATCAAGTTTCACCTCAGGCATCACTCATTAGCATCATAAGCTCTGCAAAAATCACCTCCCTGTTATCCCTTTTTATGCTACTCATTATTTAACGTATTTCATTTTAGACTCAATAGAAAAGAAAAGCTATGCAAGTGTCATCCCATGGTTCAACCAGCATATGAATGCGTTTTAGGCAGAATACCAATAGTGTTGGCTGAGGCGAATCTGCCTTCTCCCTTGCTTTCTGTTCTATGTCATTTGCAAACAATGATTTGTTTTCCTAAATTTTTTTCTTGAAGTATTGTTCAAGTTGCTTACAATTCTCTGTACCTATGTTGCTTAAAGTAAAAACTGATTAATTATGATGTGTTCGACAAATGCTTTGCTGAAAAAAATGTATTTTAATGTAGCACGAAAAAATCACCTTTCATACTGCTATACATTACACCACAAACTAAAGAATCCGTGGTGTTTACTGGTGGAAAGTTAAAATTCTAGTTGAAAAGTGTACCTCTGTCACATAATTTTTCTAACTTAAAGATGCCCTTTATTTTTATTTAATAGTTCACTTTAACCATTCAAAAATATTTTTCAGTATTCTTTAGTTCATGAAGATTATTTTCACTAATATGTAAAGAGGAAGAGATGTCACTAAAAATAGCTTCAAATTTGACCAAAATGTGAACTTTGTGGTCAAACAGGTATGATCAAATACCCTTTCCTTTGCTTTCCTCTAGCCCCTGTCTGAAGTATGATTTTGAGTCTTTAAGACATCTCAGCTTTTTCTACATTACCCTGGCTTAATCGATTAGATTTTAAATCTCTGTGAGTTGAGCAAAACTCATTCAACCAAGCTTTCAAATTATTAATAATTTAGACTTTCTTATTTCTAAATCAGATATCCAGATGATATGCACAGAGATAGCCCTACATGTTGTTTATATATTCAAAATACTTCTGTACAATTTGATAAATAGCTCATGCTCAGTTTCACCATCCAGAAAATGCCCCATAATCCATCAACCAATAGAGTAAAGGCCAGCCCACCAGGACTCTGCTCTAGCACTACACACAGCTCCGGTTCTGATAACATGTTCTCACTTCTTACAAATTGTTAAGCACTGTAAATATCATCTTAATTACCTCCCACCTATGATGATCCATCCACATATGTGAGGGAAGTATCTGTCAAAGTTATGGTACCAGAAATAGAAGGAGTTGTTTTGCTCCAATTATATCCAGGAAATTTGCTCAACATGTCATTAAGATCCATTCTTACAGCAGATACAAACCATTGGAAGAAGGAGGAACAGAAAGAGGAAAGGTAGGAAGACGGGGGAGACCCAGACAGAGAGGGTGGTGACATGAATTCTTTAGCCCTGCCTGCTATCAATTCCTCCACATTTAGAGAAATACTCTTTAATAAACCTGTACAATGAGCATCTCAAGTCTCATCCAGTTATTTACCAGATTATTGTTGTTTGCCTACCATCAGTCAATTGGCCCTGGGGTTATAGATATTTACCAAATATTATTAAAATGCCTTCAAAAATATGGGAAATGTCATGCGAAAGTTGATGAGAAAAATATAATTTTAAATCACATTAACTATAAATTTTCAAACAGAATAGAGGGAAACAATGACATGCATCCATTGGTCCCAGTCTAATAGACCCAGGTGAAAGATCCCACTCTAATAGGTATTACATCAGGCAGAGTGTAAAATTACCTTGGAAAAGAAATCTTTGTTAAGCATAAAAATGAAAATTATAAAGCACAGGACTTTTGGAATTCATTTATTCAAACTTCATGATAATATACTAAAATATACCCTTGTAGTATTTATGTACAAAGGCATCACATTGCTGAGTTTTGGCATCAAAAGCACTTACGGGTAACATCAGAGATAAAGAATTGGGAATAAACGTAAACTCATAAAATACATACTGATAAAATGTTGTACTATTTAAATAATACCAAATCCATATCCCAATTTTTTTAAGTAAATAAAGTAAATGAAACCCAAAAAGGAGAATTGATTTACTCATAATCCAGCAAGCAATGAGTTACTTCGGTGGTTTTTATAAGATGTGTTGTTTTGAGTTGTCGAAACTTGACTCAGCTATAAATTAACAATGTCATCTTGGGTATATGTTTTGGGCACTTATTAAATAAGGAAGATTTCCTTGACTGGGTTGCTTCAGATTTTCTTAGTGAAAGCCATTCCTAACTTAAATATCATAAAGCCAGTATTAAAATCTCAGTGCATGGGTATTATACATTCTCCAAATTATGGGATTATTGGACACAGAAGGTTTTATTCATGTCTAGTTGTGAGGAGAGGTTACTACAATTGCTTATAGAATCACTCTTTAGACATGACAATAGGCAGAAATGACAAGTAATCATAATTCTTCTCTTCATATCAAATTGCATTAGTTGGAAAGTACCCTTCTGGGACTTAGTAACAATTATCAGAAGTCACCAACAAAGAGTTTGTAAATGGTGATATATCATAGTAACTTTATAAGTATCACATGCTACACTTATTGCTTTAATGTAAAATTTAGTTTGTCTTTTGAGATAAAAATACAAAATAATTTTTGATATTTATTTGAGAATAACAGTTATCACTTAAAGGTTTTAATTTTAGTCTTCTTTTTCTTACTACATAAGGAAAAGAAATAAGTATATGGTGGGTTTAGTTAAGAGGTGGCAAGGCTGTAGAAGGAATCATCATAAGCCTCTCTTAGAGGAAAAAATGCCATTAAACCACACTTAGCCTCTATTTTCTCATTTCTAACCATGAAGATTAAAAAGTCCATGTTTTAAGACAATTTGATGTATCAAAATATGCATTGATCTTAATGAGTTAGAAAATTATTGGAGCATAATAAATGCTTAACAAATAATATATAGTGCTCTTAATTTTTAAAGATATATCCATTAATTGATGTTTTTATTTTATAGCATGCTGAGTTACTATATGTATTTGTAAAGGTGATAAACCTATACCACTTAATATATATGATATAATTCAGTTTTAATACTCATTTAAAATATCTTCCTATAGTTATTTCTTCTAATTTATCTTTGATTTGGCAGTATAATATGATGGTTAGAAGTATAAGCTTTAGCATCAAACTGCTTGTGGTAAAATTCTCCTCCAGCACTAGCTGGTTTCAGAATTTATTAACCTCTCTATGCCTGGAATTACTCATTTGGAAAATAGTAACAACTATAACACTTACCTCATAAAACTGCTTTGAAGATGAAATTAGTCAATACATTAATGTATTTGGAATAAGATCTATTCTGTAGTATGTACTTGACAGATACGGTTTATTTATTTATTGCATTTATTTTTATTGATGACTTTTGTCAGCAGAAAAACAAAAAAATAAAAGATTTCAATGTCAGAAGAGTTTGGACTTTGAGGAGGACCTCTGACCATAAGATCAATTTCATGCATGCAGAGAGAAAATTGATATGCTCAAAAAGCACTGGGCAAATGTTAAGGAGCCTCAGTTGTAGAACTGCATCCTGATTGTGTGTTTTAGGGAAAAGATCAGGATTAATGTAAAACCTGTATTATATATAATACCTAAAAGCTTCCTAGTGCATTTAATAGTTTAGGTATGCAGAAAGAATACTCACTAATTTTGTTAATCCAAACCATGTTCAGAATTTCTGTCACATATTCTTATTGTGTTTACTAATTTACATGCTGTCTTGTTCCAAAGAAATGTTTAAAGTGATTTGCAAGGATCTGTAAAGTATAAGTTAGAATAAACTGAATTCAAATTAGAAAGGCAGAGGAAACTCAAAATATAAAGTCATAAACTTCAACCACAAGGAAAGAGAGTATGAAAAACATACAATAGAGTCCTGTCCAATTCCTAGAGGTGGACTACACAATTGCTTCCAAATTTTCTCAAATTCCAGGCAAAAAAAGAAATATAATTCCTTGAAAATTAAAATGTCTATAAGAGAAAATCATGCCCGTATCTTATGAGAAGCAAAAATATTATTGATTTTAAGTCCCTTTGTTTTAATTAAGGTTTTTTAGTGGTTTATATTTTTATTGCTGTTGTTTATGGGATATGCTCTTTGATTACACTTTCATATTTTTTTTGAAAATAAAAATCCAATTGGCTCTTTATTAATTTATTTTTTTTTACATTTTAGTCGCAATTATCTTGATTTTTCTAAGATACACAATTTTATTATTTTTAAATAAAGATAATTCTGCATTTATCTTACCACTTATTCTTCCTCTGTAATTGCATTTTCTAGTCCTTCTAGAACTATATTTAACAGTAATAGAGATAATGGGCATTTTTGCCTCATTTTTTACCAGATTGGTGATGGTTTCACTATTTCAATTTTTAGGCACGATGTTAGCTTTTGCTTTATGAATGTATATTCACGTAAAATATACTCTCCATTTATGCTTATTTATTAATACTTGTTATTTTCTGCATTTTTGAGCTGATAAGATGTGTACCAGGACCAGATGAATCTAGACTTCCATAAAGTCCCATATATCCTTACCAGGGCAATTGTAATTGCTTCTGGGGAGAACACTCACCATTAATTTGTTTGCTAGCCAACAGAATGCTTTTTTATGTGATTTTGATTGCATATGGGAAGAAGTTTAATATTTATCACATTTATCACATTTGATAGTGTTTTTAAGATGAGTAAAATTAAAGTACTCTCTTTGATGTATGTACCAAATTTAAATATTTACAATAGTTCATTTGTATTGACTGTAAGACAGTGAATTTAATATATGTATAAAGACCTGGCTTCCTTTGTAGCTCTGGTTGCAATATCTTATGTGGGTTAATCTTCTAAAATCTCCATAAATGAGGTTACCGGACGCTGTCAGAATAAGGCAGTCATCTCAAGCAGAACTAAAAAAGTCAATTAAAGGTGCCTGACTCTGGAGAGACAATCCACAAACCTATGTGAGCCTTTGACAGTAACAAGTATCTCCCCAGAGCCCAGTGATTGCCTGGACCCTTTGCTTCTGCAGAGGAAAGAAGCACCAAAGTGATTATTCATGTAACCTCATTTCCACCCTTGGCCAGCTGGGAAATCTTGAAGCTGAGAAAAAACAGTGAATTCCTGGACCATGACCAGTTGGTAAAAATAAATGAATGTATATAACAAAATAAGTATCATCTCTAGGTTAATTTCATTTTAATGGCTAAGAAAAACACTGAAAAATACTGATACATGTGTTTTAGAGGCTATCCACAACACGATTTTTCACCTACTAAATAATATATGATTGAGCAAATTATGTTAATAAAACTCTCCCATCCTTACTTTTCTAAATGAAATACCAGTGATATCTGATATATGATTGTTCTAAATATAGTATCAGATTCTGTTTTTTATGGGAAACTTTCTTTTTTATTTCAATAGATTTGGGGGTAAATGGGGGTTTTTTGTTTGTTTGTTTTTTTGTTACATGTATAAATTGTATAGTGGTGAGGTCTGGGCTTTTAATATACCTGTCATACAGGAAGCTTTTTATGCATGTATATTTCACATCTTCCTTCCATCTCACCAGCAATCAATAATTTGGACTTGGGAATGAATGTGAGTGAGACATAGTTGGACTTTTTCTTGCAGCCTGCATCCTTATCCTCCCAATTTAAAGCTAATAAATACTGCTCTATAATGAGCATAAAAGTCTTTCTTATTTTTCTTTTTATTAACTTTAATTCTTAAAGTTAATATATTTTCATGTTTTTATTAACTATTTTCATAGAATAAAAAATATTTCAATTCTATGTTCTATTGACATCAAGAGAAATCTAACTCCTTCTCCTTGTGTCATTACTCCTCTGAAATTTATTTCATTGCATCCTGAAGTCCTTCAGTGTCTTTGTGGACACTGAAGAGGCTGAATGCTACACACACACACACACACACACACACACACACACACACAGGCGCAGTCTCTCTCTCTCTCTCTCTCTCTCTCTCTCTCTCTCTCTCTCTCTCTCTCTCTCTTTCTCTCTCTCACATAGACACACAGAAAAATACTTCTAATGAAGCTATTGTACCCACAACAGCTTTTTGTTGGGGAAGTGTTACTGATTTATTTATTCAAAATATCTAGATTTAGGAAACTTTTCAAAATTCTAGTAAGTTTCACAAGACTCTACATTTGCATATTATCAGCCCATAAAGAAACTGAAAAGGAGACTTTCTTAGCTTCAATAGCCAAATCGCCACAGGTACAGCCTCGGTCCATGATCTCGCTTTCTATTGAGATTTTGAAACATGGTGTTCTCTCAGTAAACATTTGGCATTTGCTGGACTGCTGCAGGCAAGTTTGCAGTGCTTTGAATATAAATCACCACGTTATTCCCTGTGTGTTCCTGGTGAGATAGATTGAAATGATCAACACTATTTTACAAAGAGGTCACATATCCCTGTATAACTTTGGCAATTTATTAGGAACAAAAGGTGAAGATTTTAATAGTTATGGATAAATAATCACACAATTATGAAAACCTTTATTTAAAACTGAAGCATTTATGATATAAAAATTGAGTTACTGAAGAGTAACTAATGCTTTGAAGTTTATATTTTACATGAAATAATATAGGTTTCTTTTTATCATAATAAATATCCAAATACATTTTCTACATACTATAAAAAGTAGTGAAAAAGCCACAAGTGAAGAAATACTACCATTTGAATGGATAGACTTTTTTTTTTTTTTCAGTCAAGTAGCCAAACCAGATCATTGTGACTACTCTCAAGGAACATTAAGGGCTATGTGATTAAAAGATCAATTGATTAAATACATATTTATTAAATAGTTACTTGGTTTCATCGACTGCTGTTGGTCCTAAAAATAACTTGTGGCTCTCACTTTCTAAGAGTTCCCTTTCCAGTCAAGCAGAGAGTTAAAATGGACTTCCAATATGCACTGCTTTCTGAATGAACAAATGAACTATAGAAGTTATGGTTCATTTGTTTGCTTGAGTGTTTGAGGCAAGTTTTGCTCGTGGCAGTCGTGAGTATAACTGTACAAGGTAAAGTTGTGGTACCTGTGTGATACCTGAGTGGGGGCAACTGGATATATCTGTCATAGGCTCCAATATTAAAGTAAGTTTTAAGGCCAGTAATTTCAGATACAGGTTCATACTCTGATTCTGATATACGGCACTATAATTTAGTTCTTCCATGAGGTCCAAAATTTTAAGTTAATAATAAAAAAAATGAAGCAGAAGTTTTTTTATTCAAGTAACAATTTTTAGTGTTTAAAGGAATTATGCATACACTTCTGGAGAGCAGTAGAATAAAGCAGTTCAATTATTGGGTAACATAAATCAGACTCCAAAGCAAATGCATTTCTATTTTGGTTTAAAAGACTTTAGCACTTATTAAGCACACTGGTTTATGAAATATTGTGTGTAGATAAATAGAAAAGCACTCAACAGTTTTGCAGCGGTCAAATAGAAGCTTATTCATTGGTATTATGTAATATTTTGGTCAAGAAAAAATACATATTGATATAATATTTCTGTATTATCTTACATATTAAACATTATATTCAAGTACATAAATATTTTCAAAAGATCACAAAGAAGAATACTGTGAATTGAGGCAAAGGGAAAACTCACATGTTATTCTCGATAAAATCAAGATATTAAAATAGATAGCTTATAAATATTAACATATAATTATGCTGACCAAAAACTAATATTGTGAACCTAAAATCCATGACCACATAGAGTGTTATCTCTAGTGACAAGCTAAATAATTCTTTCATTGATGAAGATTTGAAAGGCTTCAGTTTTAAAAGAAAATAATTATAAGAGATGACATACTTTTCAAAATTGTAGATAAAATTTTGCTGTAACATATACTAAAAAGTCTTGTATTATTTAGTCAGTATCCAAAAAGAATTTAAGAGGTTAACATGATATGCTAAACCTTACACAATAAATTTTAATTTTAGATACTACTCATGGTTACAACTAGAGTATCTATTAATCTCCCAAAATGTTGTTCCTTTGAGAACTTCTCTACCAACCAGATGGACCCTAGCAACCATGTTGTAAGAGACCAAGTCTGTCTCAAGGCCGGTTCTTTCATAGTTGCTATCTCATAGTTGCTATGAAAACCAAGTCTGTTTCAAGGCCAGTTCTCTCATAGTTACTAAATAGACTTCTGTTTTGGGATGATAAAAATGCTTGCTTGTGCTGACTGCCTATTTCTGCTTCTGTAAAAACTGCTTGCTTGCTAAGAGCAATGTAACTAACCAACCACGACCGGGCTTAGGTGCGTGCCAATCGCTGTACTAGGTAAATACATAATCAACGCATGGACAGCTCATTGCCACCTGAACTGCCCCTATAAAGCCTTCCCTCCTGCGCCACCCAGGGTCCCTCTGTCCAGAGAAGAGGCCACTGTGTTGGAGCTCTAGGGCACGGACCCTAGCTCGAGCTAGCTTTTGGCAATAAACTCCTTTTGTTGATTACAGCCTCAGTGGTTTAGTCTTTCTGTCCGGTGGTATTGCGAGTCCCAATCTAACATAAGTCTCCTCTAGGTCTCTCTCCTAATTCCCATCCATGTCCCTGTGGCTGCGTGTCCCCCAGGGTCTCCCCTAATTCCCATCCATGTCCCTGTGGTTCTGTGTCCCCATGGGTCTCCCCGGTCCCCATATGCTCATTCTCATTTTCTTCGTGAGGAGCCTCCTGAGGCCACCCCAGCCTTGTGAGCCCTCCTGCCCTGTACTCCGCATGGTGGAAACGTCCTTTTCTGAGCCCTCAGTCAGACAGAAACTCTCACAGCTCCAAAGTCACTGGCAGTCTGTGTGTTGCCTTCGACCTCTGACCTCTCCCAGGAGCCCAGAGATTACATTCATGTGTCTGTGGCCAGAACAGAAGACACTGAGCACCACCCCCAGCCAGCACCCATGCCCCTTGCCCCACCTCTCCAGCGAGTTCTGGCTGAGCAGCAAGGACGAGCACCCCTGCTCAGACCATGCTCAGCTGAGAAGTGGCCAGGCCTGCCACTCTCTGCAGCAGCCACAGAGCCCAGGACACCCAACAAAGCTGCGGTAGGTAAAGGGCGTGCTGGGGAGGGCAGGGCCCTAGGGGGCAGAGACCTGGCTTGAGCCCCCAGAGTGGGCTGCTCAGGCTGCTGCCTTAGTCCTGAGTGTGGGGGGCTCTAGCACAGAGCCTGCTCACCTCCCACTCTTGAATCCACTTTACATGGTCCTGAGTTCTGAGTTGAAAACATATCACAACAAGTTTTAATAAAAAAAAGTCAGCCTGTGGCCCTCCCTGACCCTCAGCTTCACCAGCTCACAGAGGCTGAGGTGCTGACCCGGACTTTCGTCACCACACTCGCCCCCCATGGTGCCATCTGCTCCCAGAAACGAGCCCCCACGCTTCGTGCAGGGCACAGCACCTCTGGCCCAGACCTGCCACCCCCAGCCTTCCCCCAACAGCCTGGCCCTCCCTGGAGGCCACAGAAAGGCCACAACAGGACAGGAGTCTGGGACGGGGGCGGCTCAGTCCCATGTCCTAACATGCGGACACTGCATGACGAGTGGGGGTTTCTCCTGAGAAGGGCTGACAGTGACGGCACTCGTCCTCCTTCCCTGCGGCCTCCCTGCTGGGGCTCTAGTCTTAAGATCAAGAAACGTGTGTTTCCCAAGTGGGGAGTCCCAGGGCTCCTACCTGAATGCTCCCCCTGCACGGGCCAAATGCTGAAGCTGCTTTTGATGGTGGGGACAGGGACACACACACACCTCTTGCTGTCAGCAGCTGTCACTCGGCTACCACATACCACCCAAGGAAGTCACCACAGCCAGGGGCTGTCCTGTTGGCTGAAGCCATCGTGTCTGTCTCCATTGCCTAGAGCCTGTGGGAGCCAGGCGTCCACAGGGCGTCCATGAGGCCACAACTAGGAGGGGCCGGCAGGCCACCAAGTTTGCTAGGTGGGTGGCTGGCAGCCACAGGGAGGGACACGGTGCTGTGATGACCCCTCCAGACTTTCTGGGACTCAGTCTGTGCAGGGAGGCCTGCTCTGGCTGGGGACCTGCTCCCGGACCACGTCCTGGGGTGAGGGCTTAGATGCTGCTGAGCACTGGGGGTGACAGCAGGTCTCCCAGTTCAAGTGCTCCCTCTTGTAGCTTGGTGTGGCCTCCCCTCGAGGTTTGCACTGAGCACAGTCCCAGCCCCAGACAGGTGCTTTGGAAAGTTTCCTTGCCAAACTCAGGACAATTGGCACTTAACGTCTGCAGTTAGTGTGCCCCAGTGCTATTTTCCTCTTTTCTGTCTAAAGATTGAGGCAAATGCCCCCTGCACACACCCCATATACAACTGTATAAACCCTGCACACCCCATATATACCTGCACACCCCTCACACATATGTGCACACCCCCCCACACACCTGCATACATCACACCTGCATACACTCATACACACCTTCACATGCCCATGAACACCTGTATCACCCAGCACTTCACCCAGACAGGCCCAGACAGGTACAGAGAACAGCCTGGGCTTCTCCTCCCCTCCCTGAGCATCTGTCAGCTCTGAGGCATGAGGACCCAGAGCCTAATGTCCTAACCTCAGGTCCTAATGGCTCCTGCACACTGCACATCACACCCCACGCTACCCCTGCATGCTGCGGAGAATGCAGGCTGCATACCAGGAAGTAAGGGGAAGGCTCCAGGAAGGGAATGGTGCACTCGCCCGTGGAGGTCACCCTGGGGACCCGCCTGTAGGAAGCATCTGTCCTACTCCCAGAGAGCCAGACCTTTGGAGTCCTGGTGAGAGCAGAGTGTGCCTCCTCAGCAGACACCAGCACCGCCCAGCTCTGAGGCCCGACTGCGGGGCTTGTCTCTGGGCCGCGGCCCTGCATGTCTGACCCTCACGCAACCCCAAACTCCTTTTGGCTCCAGTGGGCCGCAGCTGCGCTGATGCTCCGCCTGACAGGACAGGTCTCACCCCGCTTCCACCCACGCCCAGGGCACTGCGAGGACCCTTGCCCGCTCTACAGGGCTTTGGCCGTATGGCTCGCCTGTGGGCCCTGGCGCAGCAGCTGCCCACTGCCCACGGGGCCTCTCCAGCCACAGCTCCTCCCCAGGACAGCAGGGCTTCAACGTGTGCCTGGCCGCTGGAGGGCCAGGGGACCTCACTCTTGCGACTCTCGACTTCCCACAGGGGCAGGGCCCCAGCAGGAGGTTCTGCCAGGCACACAGGCGAGCCTGGACATCACCGTGGGTGCGAGAACTGGGCTGGGTGACCAGGAAGAAGGGTTTCGTGGAGAAGTCCCTGTGAACGGCCCCTCTCCAAGCTGGGAACAATCATAAGCCCTTGAACCCTGCACAGAGCTCTACGGAGGTCTGTGTTTATGGAGCTCTGCAGACACACAAGGGCGTCCGGTCAACATGTCCAGTTACTAGTGACTTACAGACACCGCGTCTTTCACCGTGACAGGCAGACAGTTTGCTCTTTCCCGCAGAACATGTTCCTTCCTCAGGCTCATCCATTACAGAGAAATCGGGAGGCTGCCCTCACCCCAGCCCATGCTGCGTTCTCCCCAGGGGCCCCTGCGAAACGTGGGCGTCTGACAGGAACATGCAGGACTGACAGCGAGACCGGGGCCACCCCAGGAGGACGGCGGGGCAGACACAGGTGTGTCCATACCCGCACAGGTGAGGGCCCCGCCCACACCATGATGCTCAGAACAGACCACACACAGCTCCGCAGTCTGGTCTCACCCTTTGTGCGTTAATTCCACTGTTCAGGATTTGTGGGCCTGTGCAGTGACACTGTCTCTCTGCTGCTGACGTGATAGTACAGACGGTTCACATCTCCTGGCTGCTTCCTGCCGGCCAAAGGGAACAAGATAAAAGTCTTTGTCTCATAAAACATCTCTGCACATGTAAATTAAAACTTAAAAAGAAGCAATTAAAAACTACCTACAAGGCTAGTCCTTTGTAGAGGCCGTAGGATCTGGAGACTGAAGAATCTCAGTCCCACCACCCAGCCCCTTTCCGCCTGTTGCTTCTGCCCCAAGTCCCCCGCCTCTCTTGCTTCAGCCAGTTCCTCTGCAGCTCTGGCCTCGGCTCAGGTGCCTTCCCCCAGGAAGCCCTGCTGAGTCCAGGCTGCCGTCCCCCAGAGGGGCCTGGACGGTGTTCTGTGCTCTCTGCAAAAACTGAGGCTCCATGGGGGGTGGAGGGGTAGCACAGCGGACGGCGTCTCTGCCGCTTCCCCAGGGCCTGGCGTCACACCTAGCACACAGTGGGCACTCAGTTCCTGCAGTCGCTGAACAGACACAGAGCTAGAACACAGACGCGGTGAGGACAATCACAGCTGCCGTGTCTGCAGTGACGGCTGTGCTTCTATTCCCGGTCAGATCACCCTCACCATAAACCTCAGTCCCACTTTCCAGAGAAACCGAGGCCCAGCAAAGGTCCAATACGGCACCCAGAGGTGTGTGGGAAGCCTGGACTCCCTCCAGGTCCTGCTAAGCTGAGGAGAGGGGAGCTCCCCTCATGACTGGAGAAACCTCTTCATGGGGGGCCTCGGAGAGGTGTGGCCTCATAGCGGCCTCCTCCGCCCTGCACCAAGGGCGGTTCTGCACCCCCCCAACTGATGCCTGGAGAGGGTCCACTGGTCAGAGCAAAGGCCACCACCATTCAAAGGTGTGTACTGAATCTAGCAGCCGATGGCGTGAACTCTGTGTGGCATCCCATAAACAACTACAGGGCACCCAAAGAGGCAAGAAAATGTGGTCCCAAACCTGAAGAAATAATAAGACGAGGGAATGAGCAGACTAGAAACATGCTCCACGTGTTCCAAAAGGGCAGAGGAAACCCTAACCCTAATCTCACCACCATTCAGGTGAGAAGTACAAGACCTTGGAAAAGCCAAACTGAGCTTCCAGAGATAAAAAGGGTGAAAGCCCCGAACGGGAGTGGCGGCAGATCCGCCGAGCCGGAGGGGAGAGGTGCCCTTCAGGATGTGCACAGAGAGGAAGAAGGGTGGGGACAGGGACCTGGGCTCCACATGAACTCAAGAGTCCCAGGAACAGGGTGGGTTGGTGACTTCTGAGCAAAAGAACAGCCTCAAATTTCCATATTTGATAAAAGCTATAAACCCTAGGTTCAAGAAGCAGAGGAAAACCCAAGAATAATAGCTCTAAAGAAAAGTAAGGCCGGACAGGGTGGCACACACCTGTACTCCCAGCACTCCAGGAGGCCGAGGTGGGAGAATTGCTTCAGGCCAGGAGTTCAAGACCAGCCTGAGCAAGAGTGAGACTCTGTTTCCCCCAAAAATAGAAAAATTAGCCAGGCATGGTGGCACATGCTTCTAGTCCCAGCTACTCAGGAGGCTGAAGCAGGAGGATCGCTTGAGCCCAGGAGTTTAAGGCTGCAGTGAGCTGTGATGATGCCACTGCACTCCAGACTGGGCAACAGAGTGAGACCCTGTGTCCCCCCCCCAAAAAAAAAAAGCAAACCAAGGCACACCATAACTAAATTGCTGAAAAGCAGCAGTAAGGGGAGAATCTTAGAAGTGCCAAGAAAAATAGCTGGTGTGTGGAAAGTGCTGCCATGGCAGTGCTGCCAAGGCCGCTGTTTTCAGGAAGGCCAGGCTGGGGCTGCCGTCCAGAGCCTTGGGCTCCGGCACGGCCCCTGCAGCTAATAAGGTGCTGGTAGCACAGAGCCACTCAGCGAGGTGCTTCACACAGAAACCCACTGTCTTCCAGGAGCCTTGAATTTGCTATGTGCTGGGCAGTGACCAGCCCCTAGTAAAACCCCTGGGCATTTCCTGATGGTGGAGGGGTTGGCTAACCAGGAGGGCACATCCTGCTGGGCACGTGCACGAGAGCAGAACTGGCAGAGACAAGTGGCACATCACCCACAAGCCAGCAGGACTTACGGGTTCCAGCAACCGTCAAGGCACAGGCTACAGTCGAGAGGCAGACGCAGGTGAGCCCAGTCTGGAGCCATCTGGGAGGTTCTGCACAGGGCAGGCCGAGGACAGTGGGTCCTCACCCCACAGCCAACTGGCCAGGCCAGGCCAACTGGGAACGTGCACACCCGGCAGCCAGGGGCTGGCCACAGAGGTCACTGCTTTGCAGCCAAGCCAGTCTTGTGATTGGCTCCTTGAACAAACTTCAACAAGCCCTGTATGTTTTCACACCATCTGAAAAGAGCTGAGCAGACAGAAAGAAAACATGAATCTCTCTGTGTTCATATTCACCAGACCTAAACTGCTTTCGAGAATTTGCTCTTGTAGCCTTGAAGAGCTTCTGAGCAAGGGGTACGAGCTTCAGGCCTCAGTTCCTGCCCAAAACCATATCTCAAGGGCAAAATCTCAGACAAGATCACATGCCTGGCGATAAGCCTGTCTCCAAGGGAGACAGGGAAAGGCAGCTGCCACAGAAGAAGAGAGAAGCAGGTGTAGCACTTTCACAGCTGTGCCCTGCTCATGACTCCACAGCCGCTTCTGCCATCAGCGGACAACAGGTTTCCCTTCTCTTTGTTCCCATAAAAACAGCAAGCCGCTGGGCCTGTGTGGGCGCCTCCCTTCTCCTTTTGGGTGCCATGCCACACCAACTCCCCACTTTTTCTCCCTCTCTTTCCCCTCTCTCTCGCTCTCTCTTCCCCCTTCCCTTCTAAGAAAATAAAATAAGCTATTTTTTTTTTTTACTTTTATTTATCCTAATCTCTGTGTGAGAAATATTTCTCCACCCGTGACGGGAGCACCGAGTGAGCTTTCCTTCCAGGAACCTGGAATTTGGTATGTGCTGGGCAGTGACCAGCCCCCAGTAAAAAACCCAGGCATTTCCTAACAGTGGAGGGGTCAGCTAACTGAGGTCATGAGGTGGACCCTGACCCCATCTGACTGGTGTCTTTACAAGAGGAGATGGGACAGAGACACCCATAGAAGATGCCCACGTGAGGACACAGACACACGCAGAGGAGAGCCCACATGAGGACACAGTCGGTGTCTACACACCAAGGAGAGAGGCCTCAGGACAAACAAGCCCTGCCCACACCTTGATCTCAGACTTCCAGGCTCCAGAACCTTGGGAAAATAAGTTTCTGTTTTCTGAGCCACCCAGTGTGTGACACTTGGTTACTGCAGCCCCAGCAAACTAACGCAGCCACTAAGAACACATGTCAGCACCATCATGAAGCAAAACTCCTACTGAACACGCACAGCTGGCTAAACATTCTCTCTTTATAAGCTACACTCAGATCATCGCCTCCTTGAACTTGTGACTGAGTTTCAAGACCGGCCTGTGGCGGAGCACAGCTTTCTGCTGCCAGGGGCTCTGCCTGGGGCTGAGTTTAGTTAGTTTGCTGGGGCTAACTAACTAGTTTTAGTTAGTTTGCTGGGGCTGCACGTTCACAGGCAGTGCCCTGAATCCCTCCTTGGGAGCCCAACCGCCCGTGTTAGCGTGGGGCTTCTCAACCGCCACAGGGCCAGGCCCTCCCTGCTGTGTCCCACAGGCAGCTGGCGGCATCCCTGGCCTCTCTCTCTGGACACCAGCACCCCATCCCTATGTGACAACCAGAATGTCTCCAGACATTGCCAAGTGTCCCCTGTGCACAGAACCCTGCAGCTGAGGACTGGGGAACTGTATTGGAGAGGTCAAGCGATGCCCCCGAAGCAAAGCGTGAGAGACCCCACAGCAGCGATGGAGGGTCTGGGGTTGGGGTGGGGCTGGTGCAGGTGAGGGGACCAACCACCCGATAGGGGGCTTCACTTCACAGAAGGCCCCAGTGCAGGGAGAACTTTAACATTCAGAGTGGGAAAAAAGAACATTCCAGAAAGAAGGAAGCCCTGATCCATGGCTATTGCTTGGAGGGCGCAGCGACCTGTCCTGTTGGTAGGAGATGGTGTGGGCAGTGGCGAGACGGGGAGGGCGGGAACAGGGTCTATGCAGCTGTCTGGGTGGGGGGACCCGCACTGTCCCTCCAGAGAGCACCCTAGCACAGCAGAGATGTAGCCCAGCACGTCGGGGGCTCCAGTAGCGATGCAGACAGACTCAGCCACAGAGATGGGAGGAGGGGACCTGTCAGGGCACAGAGCCGGGGCCCAGGGGGGTCATAGGTGCTGACGCCCAAAGGCCGTTCCTACAAATGCAGTGGGGACAGAAAGTGCAAGGATGCGGGACACCAACCAAGGCTAAACCCAGGTGATGTGAACCAAGGTGCTTGCTGGACATTTTAAAACAAAGACACCGACCCAATATAACTTTTATACCTGTCACTTTAACTGATCCTAATTTTATTAGCGTCATAATATGAATCCAGACATAGTAATAAAAGCGCACGAGGAAAACCTTAAAGTAGGAATGGGCGCTACTCCACTAAATCCCTGCCCTCCCCGAGCGGCTGCCAGCAACGCGGACGGGGCCGCGTGTTTACCTTTGTTTCTTCTCTCGTCTTTGAAGCCCAGCGTGGTGAAGCCGGGCAGCAGGTTACTGGACAGCGAGCTCAGGCCCACGGGGTGGGTCTCCTCTTCTGCAACAAGGGACACGGGAGACTGAGCCGTAAGCACTGTCTCTGTACCGCAGCAGATCCGCTAGGCGGGGGCAGGGCACAGGCAGGGACTCTACAGCGACCACTGAACAACGAATTTGCAAAAGCCAACTACCATTCTGAAAACTAACTGTATTTCAATCTCATAATTGCCCCAAAGCCAACATCAGTAAAAATTTCACATCTGGGCACCACATAGCAGTATTTTAGCATTTCCAGTTGCTCACTCAGCACCTCCAGAAGCATCTCGCGCCCCCACTCCATGTACACAGCACACGCGTGGTGCCTGCGCCGTGCCTCGCCCTGACCGCACGTTTGCGCTGCGGAAATTCGTCACTCACACACCACTCACGCGATCTGAGCAGGGACCCCTCGATTCCCAATCGAACCTCAAGCCAGCTCTCTTTCTGAGCTAAGTATTGAGCAACTCATCTATTCTTTTCAGGAACATGAGCTACAGATGGAAGAAATCTGCACACGCCGGGGCGCTTTCAGGCACGCGAGGCCGCCCCACGTGCGTGTGGACAAGACCAAGGAAAAGTGGGAACGTCCAAAGGCCACCCTCGAGGGGCTTCCCCGTCCTCATGATGCCCAAACGTGCATTTCAAATCCACGTGAGATGCACCTTCTGCAAAGGACAAGCCTCTGAACTACTCCCAAGGAGATGGAAAAGTGTAAAAACACTTCTTCAAGACCAAGAAAAGGCCCATATCGGGTTGGGTGGACCCAGTATTCATAACCCCCTTCAACGTCTTCCTTGATGTCATCACCGAGCAGACCTCCTCTCCTAAACCACTTTCAAGCTTCAAGGAACAGAAGTTGTTCAGCAATCTGGTTTTTGGTGAAGACTGAACTTGGGTCTTAAACCCTGCATGATGCTAGCCAAGTTCAGCCTTAAGGACCTCCCGGCAGCTCTGCAGGAGTGCTGCCCGAGTCCTGCTGCTCTCCTGGGAACCCTGGGGGACCACCGTCCATGCCTCGCTCGGGGCGGTGCTGTGTCGCGTGGGAGGGCACAGGGGTGCAGGCTGGACAGCTTCCCGTGCTGCCCCTGGGCCCATGGCACAGTATCTAAACACGCAGCAGGTTCCTTGCAACCCTGAGCATGAACACAGGTCACAGGACGGCATGCAGGTGGCAGGGAGCCGGCCCGCGCAGGCACCCACCGTCAGTGTCGGCTTGGCCATGTTGACCACGCTGCTGTCTCTGCTCCTCTTCAGGTGGCCCACCTGGAAGGGAGCACCACCTCAGAGTCTGTCCCTCAGCACCGGCACATGGTCCCCACAGTTTTCCACTGAGGCACAGATGAAACGGAGACCACCAGCAGGGCTCAGCATGGGGAACCCTGAAGGCCACAAGGTGAGGAGCTCTCCGTGAGCAAATGGCACAGAGGCCCTCACACGCTGTTCCCTGGAATTTAAGACTAACCTGCAAACAACAAAGTGCACGCGTGTGCTATGAAAGGACTTCTCCAGGTCCTTGTGGCCCCCTAAGGGGGTGCTGTTGAGACAAAACCTCGTACCAGGAAGCAACATTTAAAGTTGTTCATAAGCCTGAACAACAAGAGATGGAGCAAGTGAGCCGGTCAACAGGCATGGGACTGCCCTGGCGGCACAGGGGAACCCAGCGCCCCACCCCGTCCACAGCCACCTGCTGGTGGCGGCTGTCGTGCAGGGGGTGGCCGGGCCCGAGTGTTTGTGCAGGAATAGCAATCCAGGGGAGTGTCAGAGCCCAGAAAGATGAGTGGGGCACAGGGGAGAGGTGGCAGATCAGCTACCCAGGGCATCAATCCAATAAACACATGAAGGGTAATAGGAGTCAGCTTCTCACAGCAGTTACAAAACTGAAAGGGAGAAAAGCGAAGCGGATCCCATGGTGTTGTGTGCATTCAGAGGTTTCACTGTAAAAACACGGTTTTCAGTCCATGTAAGCACGGGTGTCAACAGACCTTCTCCCATAAGCGGTGTGCCCGTCTGTGCTGCACCCACACGCACATGCATTTCCCAGCTCTATCTGCTGAGAGGGCCTCGCCCAGCATCCAAGTCCTGGTTTCTAAACAAGGTTCTGCAGGAAAGGAACCTGGGCTCCCTGGAGTGACAGCCACTCCCAGCCTGCGCACACCAATGCTATCCAACAGATGACCATGAAGCCATGCAAATTTCCAATAGGCATATTTAAAAAAGCAAACAGGAACAACCAAAACTAACCTTAAAATACTTTATATAACCCAACATATGAGAAATGTTATCATTCAACATTCCTTACGTACAATGCAACGTGCATTTTTTTTTTGTTTGTTTTTGTTTTTTTGAGACAGAGTCTCACTCTGTTGCCCGGGCTGTAGAGTGCCGTGGCATCAGCCTAGCTCACAGCAACCTCAAACTCCTGGGCTCAAGCAATCCTTCTGCCTCAGCCTCCCAATTAGCTGGGACTACAGGCATGCG
>CAUYRT010031761.1:0-37051 GCA_963574885.1 Lepilemur ruficaudatus | reverse complement strand
GAGGTAGAGAGAAGCCTTTGAGGGAAGAAGGTTAGGTGCAGATACTGAGGATTGGAACCTTTTTTAAGTTCCTCTCTCTGATAATATGACCCTAAAGCCCTGCACTGGCTACTGTCAGAGCATATGCCTCCATAACTAAAGTTAGTAATTTCACAGAGGAAAGAAAATAGCCAAATAAGACATAAGAGGAGGAGTAACTTACTTTTAACTTTCCCTAGAAAGCTCCTAGGGAAGCTTCAATCCTGCCAAGTATAGATTTTCTCCATAAGATTGTGGTAGAGGAAATCATTTGAGTAAACAAACCTCCATGGTTTTGAAAGTCAAATTAAGAAATATATCTTCCCTATGTCTTTCTATTATTTGGGGTGCATATTCACTCACACACACACACACACACAAAACATGTGCACACTTCCATGCAATCTGTCCCAAGCATAATTTAAAATGTATTCATAGTTTTCTTGCAGTGATGATCACCCATGCGAAACATTTAAGTAGTTTAGTGTTTTTTCCCATCAATAGATTTTCTCCTGAAAACACGGTGAAAGAACTTCATCATATCTCACTTCTCATCCCAGGCCACATTGTCATTTGAGCCACACATAATCCAAGAATAGATGTGAAACGGTATCAGCATTCCTTTTCCCCGAACATTAATCTCTATACTTTGAATATATTTGACTTTTTATTTTGTACTTTCTGGGCCTGTTAAATCATAGCAACCAAACCTCTTTTCTCTCTGATTTCCTACATGGCACATGCCCATATTACCAGCATGAATATGAATGCTTCTCGGTTATGCGACTTCAACATGACTGGAATTCTCTAGTTTATGGAACCATTTAGTCTGTTCTATAATATTAGACAAAACCAGGATCGTATATACGTGCAATGGAAAATTCTGGTACTCTGGAAAGTGAGTAGAGAAAAATCGCATTGCCTTTTGTGGAGCACAAATAACCTCAATACGGTGTTTAAGTGTCTAATATTGCTTAATGGAAAAATCCATGGCACCGTTCAAACTAAATGAAATAATGATGTAAGTTAGGGTGTTCCTTCAAACAGCATCTTAAGTAGATACTTACACACTTCTGAGTTCAACCCCACAGCGCCATGCAGCCTCAGAGCTTGTTAGGGAATTTCATATTCCTTTAATGGAAATGGCTCCACGCTGTGCTTTTGCTTTTCCAACTGTGGCAGTAATAGTTAGTAATCAAGTCGTAATGTAATAATCACAACTACAGGGAAATGCTGGCTGATGTAATGGGTGGCAAGGGGAAAAATCTTGGTATTTTTCCAGACTTTATTTCATCAGTCTTTTTGTTGTATGTTGATAGAATCTAAGTTTATAGGTGAAAACAACCCCTCAAAAATGCCTACACAGATAATGCAATATCACTTGCCTATTCCTACTGAATTTTCTATTCTGTGTGCTCACAAATAGGTCACAAACTTGGAAATTTTATGTTGAAATCTGAAAAAGCAATATTCTCTCATTCTGTGAGCAATAGCCAAAAGCATTCCTAATTCTAGAGTCCCTTACATATTTGACTTACATTTTAATGAAGCAGATATCAATAAAGCATATTTATATTATGAGACTGGCAATCATTTGACTTCTTTAAAAAACTGATTATTTATAATGTTTCAGGAATTTTCATGAAAAATGCTGCTTATTATCTAGAATGAGTTATTACTACTACTTTTTTTAAAAAGAAGTTATGGTTCCTTAATTGTCTCAATGAAGACATAAAGTCCTCTAATTTAGAAATACAAATTATACGTTCATTCTTTGAAAACTATCTGATCCAGTCTTCCTAATTTTTGGATAAGAAAACTGATCCTGAAAACGTTACTGACTTTCTTTACCGTCTTTACATGTGGAGAGATATGAATGGAATATATCAATGATGATAATGGATAATTTCAAGTGGCCCATAGCTTCTCTTTTGTAAGAATAAATACGTGACATAGCCTAGCCAAAGAAAATGTTTGAGCAAGATGCATGAAATCCTACTACATACAGTTCTAAGCAGTGATCTTAAGGATGAGAGTATGAGAACATATTTTCCTAAATTATATCCTTTAGCTAACTCCAACTACTCTACTTAATTGTAAGAAGTCTTACCACTGGGTGTTTTCCTGACCTATAAGGACCTTTTACTTCCTCAATATTACTCAGATATTAGCAAGTACATTTTGGATCACAGTGGTGAGAGTTACTTCAAAGTATTCTGTGAAATCTTTATAATCACAAATGTATTAAGAATATTTTTAAGAAAAGTTAAAACTTACCAATTTAAATTATATTTTCCTATCATTGCTGTTGCATATGGCAGCTTTTGTTCCTAAACATTGATTTCCACTAACACTGCCATTAGCTTATCTACTGCTACTGTTTATGCTGAGAATGTGTTGGATATAGTTTGAAGTAAAGTTAACATCGTATCATCAGATTATCAGAGGCTAGACATAACTGTGCAACCCAAAAAGTATCCTTGTTTCTAAAGAATAAATAATTATAAAATTTTGGCACCAAAGTGATCAGGATTTTGTTTAGACTCATGACAGTGAAACAGTTCATGCTTTTAGAAATGGAATGTTTGGCAGCACTTGCCATCTTGCTTTCTCACTGATTACAGGGTTTCAGGATGAAATCTCTCTGAATTTTACTCCTAACTATTGCCACAGTCCTGCTGTTTCTGTTCTTTAAGTATTTGATAGATTCTAGTCATTTGTTATTTTAGTGTCATTTTTTTGAAATAAATTTTTCAAAATTCCTTTCATGATGTTGTGAATATATAAAAAGGAAATAAAAGATGTTTGAGGCTGCATTAATCGGTATAGACTTTGAAATACTGTGTTAAGAACTTAGCATGCAAACAAAGCAATGTTTAAAAACCATGGTAAGAGCAAAAAGAATGTTTAACACTTCTAATAAATATTTGCTAATCAAACCGTAACAATTTGACCCAAATTCTGAGTACCTAGAAAGGAAACCTTTGACCTACTAATGGGCTTTAAATTATTTTAAGTGCTTTAAATTTTTTCCAAAAAGAAATCAAATTATGAATCATTTTTATCATTCATATATAATAATAATAAATACTGGTCAAAATAAATAATACTGGTCAAAAATAATATAAAATAAAGTCAACAGTAGATAAAATTGAATGGTTTAAAATTCATAAAAGAAAGAAATTAAGATACTATATTTTCCATGAGATTTGCAGAAGTACATGTGTGTGTTAGAAATCTATAAAAAACTGATGTTCAGATAAGCATACATTAAAAACATTATCTACAGAAAATAATGGAAAAATAGAATTATCCTGACAAAATTTCTATTTGCCATATATGCCGTGAGAAATTGGAAATCAATAGACACAATGACCACAAAAGAGAAGAAAAAAAGAATAACAATTAAAATGTGATATGGGCAAATTCGAAGGGATGAATCAAATCCTTTCTACATAATTAACATTTAGCAATAATGGATACAGATGAAAATATTCAGCAAAGTGAATGTTAATGGAATTTAAAATCATTTCATTTCCTTCCCAAAGAATTAAATTGCCTTTGTGATCTTAATTTTAATGACTATTTTCTTACTTAAAATATTTCCAGATTGGTGTAATTATGATTAAAAGCTTTGTATTTATCAAAAAGCACTATACTTGGAGATTAAAGTGGAGGGATCAAAATATCCTGTATTCTGTCATTCCCCCACCCCACTTTTGTGTTTGTACTTGCATATTTAGTTTCTTAAGCAGGGCAGTGTTACCAGGACTTCATATCATCATTCCGTTTTAATCCTCAGAACAAACTCATCAATTCATTCAACAAATGTTTATTGATTACCATTACTATTTAAGCCATGGTATTCAGAGTTGGATATATAGAGAAATAAGACAGTCATGGTTTCTGTCTTCACAGACCAGAACAACTGTGATATAACGTGGTAGGTGTTTTGAACGGGGAAGATCTAGATAGCATGAAGGCAAGGTACCTCTCCCAGACTTTGGGAGTCCAAGAAGGTTACCCAGAAAAAGTGAAGTTGAGAGATGAATAATTAATCAGAGTACAATGGATGTGTTGGAGAAGGGAAGGAGCAGAAGATTAATACCTCAGACAGAGAAAATCACTTGTTCTGAAGCCAGGAGGTGAGAGCTTGACACTTTCACCGAAACAGAAGTTGGTCAGTATGAGGGGAAATTGCAATTCCAGTGACTGAAGACATTATAGAGAACAGATCCTGAAGAGCCAGGGGCAATCCACCTAAGGACTTCGGGCAGAGTTAACTTGCATCCTCTCTGAAATATTTTCATTAAGATATTGACAGAATTAGACTTTAATTTTAGAAAGATTATGCTACCTACATGCTAAAGAATGATTGAGCCTGATGAAGCAGGGAATAAGAGGCAAGAAAGAAGGAAAAAAGACCAAGTAGCGATTCTTGTAGTTACCTAGGTCAGAGATGATGGTGGCCTTACCAGGTAGTGGCAGTGGAGATTAACAGATTTGAGACCTATTCTGGAAGTACAACCTATACGATTTAGCAACTGATGTGTGAGAGATGAAGGACTAGACAAAATAAAATGTCTGGAGTTTCTGGTTTGAACACTGGGTAGATGCAGACAGGTGAAATATAGATAATACATGTAATAAATGGAGTAAAGAAAGGGCTCGAGAATTAGGCAAACCTAGGTTTGGGTTTGTTTTATAGCAACAATTATTTGGGTTAGTTACTCTATTTAAAACACATCTGTTTGCTCACCTATAAATTGGGAATAACAGAGGTGCCTCCCATGTGGCTGTGAGGATTAAATGTGGTGATATATAAATATATAAAAACTAGACCAGTGTTTGCTATTAATAGAATTAGTTATAATAATAGTAGTAAAGATTTGTGAAGGGTAGTGATTATGATTTCTACATGCCTAGGTGTAGGCATTGTGATTTGTGACTTGCTTTTAAAAGGCCTGGAGAGGGCTTGATTAGAGATTTCAGACTTCTATGTTATTGGAAACTTGGTTCAATTAGGTTAATTGATATTAACGTGGAAGACCTCTAAAGTGAGAAAACACTATACTAATGTCACTGGTCCTCACAGTGGAGTTGAGGTTTTTCTAGGAATTTTCAGAGATTGTCCAATTTTTAAATAAAAGAATTATATCCTGTTGTAAATCAGTGCATTTAAAAATAATTCAATTCCCCAAACAAAACAAAACACTGGCTTCCATAATAATGTCAGCTTTAAGGCATTACATTTAGCCTCTTTTTCATGATCTTAAAAAGCAAAGAAGAAAGTAGCATACTCCAACTATCATTAATAGAAAATGCAGTGACCGATAAAAAAAATCTGTAGAATATTTATAGGGATGTTTAAAGTATGATTTTTGCTATTATGAGATACATATAAGTTTAAATCTTTATTAACTTATTATAGACAGTGGTGTGCTAGAGCCAGCTCTTAGTGACCTGTGAAAGATGTCTGTAAACACAGTGATTATTACAAATTAAATGACATGATGTTACAATTAAATATACATCGAAACCAAATATAAGAAACAGTCAAAGCTAATCACTTTTTGATTATTTTACTACATCCTATTATCCATGCTCTTGAATTATTTATGTCTATTGCACCATGCACATCTCTTCCTAACTTTGCATTCAATGCCATTATATTGGCAATTTGAAAACAACCCTGTTGGGAATATTTACATCTCAGAAATTGGCAAATGCTACAAACAAAGGCTTTTGGTTCTGCCTTGTTTTTGTTAGAGGGATAGTTGTTAAACATTTACAAGCACATCTTTTTTTATTTTCAAATATTAAGGGGGTACAAATGTTTTTGATATGTGGCTTGAGTAAGGGCTGTAAATGTTTCTGTCACACAAATAGTGTTTATTGTTCCAGTTAGGTGGGTGTTCGTCCTTCTCTTTCCCACTCTCCCTGCGTGAATTCCTATGACTTTTACTTCCCTCTGTGCACTTGTGTGCCAATCAGTTAGTTGCAGTTTATATGAGAGTACAAGTGGTGTTTGTTTTTTCCATTCTTCATATACTTAGCTTAGAATAATGGTCTCCAGTTCCTCCCAAATTGCTGCAAAAGGCATTAATTCATCCTTCTTATGGCTGAGTAGTACTCCATTGTGTATATATATACCACATTTTGTTAATTCACTCATAAATTGATGGGCACTTTGGTTGATTCAACATCTTTGCAATTGTGAATTGTTATGCAATGAACATTCCAGTGCAGGTGTCTTTTGGGTAAAATGACTTCATTTCCGTTGGGTAAATACCAAGTAAGGAGATTGCTTGATCAAATGGTAGGTCTACTTTTAGTCTTTGAGGAATCTCCATACCATTTTCCATAGAGGTTGTACTAATTTGCAGTCCCACCAGCAGTATGTAAGTGTTCCGTTCTCTTTGCATCCACTCCAGCATCTACTGTTTCTGAACTTTTTAATAAACCCATTCTAATAGGAGTAAAATGATACCTCACTGTGATTTGAAATTGCATTTCCCTGTTGATTCCTGATGTTGAGCATTTTTTCATATGTTTGTTGGCCATTTTTCTATCTTCTTTTGAAAAATGTTCATGTCTTTTGCCCACTTTTTAATGGGATTGTTTGTTTTTTTTCTTGCTGATTTGAGTTCTTTGTAGATTATGGATATAGCTCTTTCTCAGATATGTAGACTGTGAATATATTCTCCTATTCTGTAGGTTGTCTGTTTGCTCTGTTACTTATTTTCTTAGCTGTGCTGAAGTTTTTTAATTTAATCAAGTTCCATTTATTTTTGTTGCTGTTGTAATTGCCATTGGGACATTTTTCATAAATTCATTGCCAGTCCGATGAGTTTTTCCTATGTTTTCTTCTAGAATTTTTATGGTTTCTTGCCTTACATTTAAGTCTTTTATCCATCTAGTTTAATTTTTGTGAGTAGTGAGAGGTAGGGGTCCTATTTGCTTTTGCATGTGGCTAACCAATTTTCCCAGCACCGTATACTGAATAGGGGTTCTTTTCCCCTATGTGCATTGTTGCCTGCTTTATCAAAGATTACTTGGCTGTAGGTAGATGGTTTTATATCTGGGTTTTCTATTCTGTTCCATTGGTCTATGTCTCTATTTTTGTACCAATACCATGTTGTTTTTGTTACTATAGCCTTATAGTACAGTTTGAAGTCTGGTAACATGATGCCTTCAGCTTTTTTTTTCTTCTTATGATTGCTTTGGTGATTTGGGCTCTTTTCTGGTTCCAAACAAAGCGTAGAATTATTTTTTCTAGATCTGTGAAATATGTTGTTGGTATTTTGATGGAGATTACATTGAATGTGTAAATCACTTTGGGTAGTATGAACATTTTAACAATGTTGATTCTATCAGTCCATGAGCAGGATATGTTTCTGCATTTGTTTGTGTCATCCGCAATTTCTTTCCTCAGTGTTTTGTAGTTCTCCTTGTAGAGATCTTTCACCATGGTTATGTATATTTCTAGGTATTTTATTTTCTTTGTAGTGAATATGAATGGTATTGAGTCTTTGATGATACTCTCAGCTTGACTATCATTGATATGTAGAAATTCTATTGATTTGTGTACATTTATTTTATATCCTGAGACTTCACTGAAGTTATTTATCACTTCCAGGAGTCTCTTTGTGGACTCTTTGTGGTTGTCTAGATAAAAGATCATATCACCAGTGAAAAGCAATAGTTTGAGTTCTATTATATTCTTCCTTATGTTGTCTAGCTCTTTAGTGACTTTTTCATTAATTTCCTGAAATATTTTTTGACTTTTTTGTTGGTTTTAAACTTTCTCTTCAATTCTATTCATCTCATTTGCCATCCATATTCTTAATTCCATTTCTGTCATTTTAACAATTTCTTCGTAGTTTGGGTTCCCTACTATGGCTATAGTGTGTGATTTCTTAGGGCTGTTTATCTGTTTTAATTTTTTATGTTGCTAGGGTTCTTTTGCTGGTTTCTTCTCATCTGAAACCTCTTATCTCAACTCAGGGCTAATAAGTTTACAGGGCACCTGTTCTTCGCTGGAAACTTGCCTGCTTAAATTAGAAGAAGTGGAGGAGGTTCCTAAATGGTACTTTTTTCTCCTACTCTGGAACGTTGATGTGGCAAGGGAGGGATGTGTGCACTAGAAGCCTGTAATGCAGCTGTTCTGATTTGATCTGTTCACCTGCAATTGCCTCTGTTCAAGCCTGTGGTGGATGCTGTCTGTGCTGGGTATTGGGTTGTTCACCAGATAGTTGCAGGATGTTCAAGTTGGGAGCTGGGCAAGCCCTCTTCACTGAGGCTGGTGCTGTGGGGATTGCTCACAATCCCAGGGTCTCCCCACGGAGGTGACAGTGGTAGCTGGGTGAGGTACAAGCACATCATTGAACAAAGGTACCTTCTTGCAGCAACATCAAAAAACAATCATAAAATTTTAAAGGAATAAAAAAAATCACATTTTTTTTAAGTTATAGTGGAAGATATTGACTAAGGGCAAGGCAAAACAATGAAAAGCACTAATCAATAAAATTAATTTTAAGTTCTTTGGAGCTCCCACAGAAGGTATAACTTGAAATATAATAATAGAAAACTTAGTTCAGCCCTGTGCTGTCGACAAGGGTAAGAGTGTATTGGATGCCAAAAGATTTTATAAAAGTACCCTCTTTGAGCAATGCTCCAAAAGGCAAATTTTGCATTGTTCCAAAAACATGCTTTAAAATGGTTATAAAACTACAGTCAAACCGATACTTTTATCTTGCTTGAAGGAAAGAATTGTGAATTTTAATAGTTTGGCTGTTTTATTGTTTTTTGTTTACTATCTTTTAATGATGATGTCTATGACATGTTCATTTGCAAAAGATTTGAGAGCAAAGAAACTGGTGAAGAAATTTTCAGTTACATGTGAGTTTTTAGTGAGTACAATATAGATGAATCCAGAAGTACAAATACAGAAGACATTTCAGAAATAGTACCTCTCTGCTCTTTGAAAACAGCTGCAGTTATTAAATTATCCCTCAAGGACACCTTGACTTAAATAGCCTTAATTTTCTTCATGGGTTCAAGAAATGGTAATAGCGGTAAATTCTGTGAAATAAAAAAGTGTTTTGAATATCAAAACTTCAGTTAAATCTGTTCCAAAATGTAATGACTTTAAGAGTCATTGTAATGTAATGACTTCCACAGACGTAGGCTGGCTTGGTCACAGGTTGGTGTCTCTCAGAGTTTTTGAACTCAGGGTTGAATTGTTATTTTTCTTTGTGAAGAAGAAAATGAACATGACAATGGTTCATGTGACAATTGGTGAAAATTAGAATAAGGTAAATGAATTAATTTTCCATCATAATATAAAGAATGGCTTGTAATGTTGGCTTTGAAATGAATATTTGTCAAGGCAAATCCCTTGAGATAACTGCAAAGCAAATGTGATATTTTTGCTGCTGAGATGTGATCACCGCAATAAACTGCAGTCTGAGAGTTGGCCTGGTAGAGTTTAATACTGGTGAATCTGTTGGAATGTTCTAGCTCCTTTGCATATGTGACAAGTGCAGTGATGGTTATAAAATAAAGTACATGATAAGTCATCCTACTGTATAGGAGTTTTTAAATGAGGACTTAACTGAAATACTAAAAAAGCTAGTAGTATATCAGAGGTTTTCTAATTCAAATGATAATATCTGAGCCAGGAAATTTAAATCACACATTTTCTAAGAGGAGATTGAAACATATTTTGCTCTATATTACTGTTTAGCTATGTTCTGAATACTTTTCTTAGGTGATGAGATCATAAAGCTGTAGGGGAAAACAAACAAACAAAAACAAAACAAAAATCTTGTAATTTAAAGGTACCACATACCTAAATAAATCTAGGTTCTTGATATTATGTGACATGAAAACATGAAAGATAAATTTCCTATTTATTGAGCCAACCACGCAGGGCCAGTTGTCAGTGATTGAACTTAGAAAACTTAAAGCAGCAGCATTTGAGAAGCTGAGTATCACCGGGACCATGCAGCCAGACTGGCAGGAAAATTATCCTGGTAAATTTGCCTTCATCCGGGATCTGCCCCCTAGGCTGGTAGGCCCTAAAACGCAAACTTTTCAGTGACGTTGGGAGACTGACTCATGCTGACAAAACCCACAATAATTTTAGTTTTATAAGCAGAATGATCATTAATTTATTTATTATGAGAAATTTGCCTGCCACAGAAGTAGTCTATCTACTTAACTAGGACATTCTTTCCTCGCTGGAAAGCTATAAGGAAAGCCAGATTTTAATAAAGAGAGGTAGACATATGATTCAACGTTTAATAGCATTAGGTTTCAAAAATCTATTCTCTCCGTCTCCAGGAGAGTGAAATCCGAGATACTGGGGCCTGTCAGGGCAAATATGAGGACATTTTGGTCTTATCTTTCGTGGTCTGTGTTTGAACAAGGATGTTATCTTTGTCTTTTGGCTCCACTTAGCTCAAAACTTTCCCTGTTGAATTTCTGTCCTTCAGATCGATGGCCTCTAGGTGGTGTTCTACAAGCAAATTCGTGGGGCAAGGGAATAAAATATTAGACTTTCCATTTGTAATTATTTTCATCATTTTTCTATTTTATGTGTATTTTATAATGTATATAACATTTAATAATAAGATCAAACAGTACATGCTGCAAGTTTTATGTCTATGACTGTTCTAAGAACTTTAAACATATTCGATATTTAGAATGGTCTTGAAAGAAAAATATAAATGAGGCCAAGATTAAGTCACATTAACTTGTCCAGAGTGGAGAGGTTGAAATTTAGGCCCAGATTGTCTGACTTTAGATTCCATTCTTTTAACACTATACCGTGCCACTTTCCGACGGGAGTCCCTCGGTGTAATTCACAAATGAATGAATACGCATACGTTATTTATGGAGCAGTATTTACTGATGGAGCCATACAGGGGAATCTATTTGTTGGCCTCAGCCTGTTCTTTCTGATTTGAAAGTCTTTCACAGGTCTTTGAGTATCTGTGCTCTGATCTGCTTGTTGTGTGCTGCTTTTGTAGTTGAAATGTCTGTGGGTAATCACAGCTACCTGCTTACAGCCCTTCCTGTGTGTGCCTACATTCTGGAAGTGATTTCCTGGCATCACCTTTAATAATTTAAAAATCTTTCCAGCAATGTTTAGTGTCACCAGCCTTAATGAGTGTTTCTTTCTTTATAACTAATTCAAAGACCAGTAAGTTCCCCACTTTATTTTTTTGTGAAAAAAAAAAATTCTCTGCAAGAATATGCAGTATAATACACTCACTCCTTCCTGGGTTGCTGCTTTAGTTTACTCTCATTTATCTACATTGGACAGGTGATCTCATAAGACAAGGAGGCCTCATTTAGGGAGAGAGGTTAGTTTCTTTCATCTGAGCATGGCAGGCACCAAGATGCTTAAACATACGCACCAGACCAAGAGTAATTCAGAAAATAGCATCAAGTGTAAAGAGGAAAAACCTTTTTTGAAGTGAGATTTCTTCCTAAAGGTATTTTTACTGCTGTACTTGGCATCTTGTTAATAAAAATATTTCTTGGGCTATTTTAGTTCTAGTCTTCATACTTGTGTAATGTAGCACTGTGACTTAGGCCATCTGTTTTAACATCTTATGATATACCATTCTT
This sequence comes from Lepilemur ruficaudatus, assembly GCA_963574885.1. Classification (NCBI taxonomy): domain Eukaryota; kingdom Metazoa; phylum Chordata; class Mammalia; order Primates; family Lepilemuridae; genus Lepilemur; species Lepilemur ruficaudatus. Next base: position 25,393 of record CAUYRT010031761.1, on the reverse strand, counting down.
TGCTGTTTTTAGCATATGAATCTTTCAAACAGCAGTTCATAAAACTTGATCCTTACTTACATATTACATCACCTTTTTCTTTGTTAAAATCTTCTGGATATCCCAGATCGCATCTGACATTTCACTCTTGACTTTGTGCTTGAGATAGAAAGGGGATAAATAGTAAGATAGAGAACATGTAGTTGTGAAAGATTTTGGCTAAATATCAATTTGTCCATTCCAATTTGACTTTCTGTTTTGTTTTGTTTTAAATCCTGAGCTTAGAATTTTAAAAAGCTTGACGAACATGATATTGAGGAGGCCTCAGAAAAATGTGCTGCTAGTTATAAATAAGGCTATTTATAACCTGCTGATTGATTTCTCCTTTTAACTGTGTTTTTCCCAAACCCTCTGAACCCTCTTAGGCCTACACGGCTTTTGTTGTCACCGCTATGCAATATGACATTGAGGTAATTTGCTTTTGCTCAACTTTTATGCCATTCTTCTCTGTATTATTAACTCAGTGGGCTAGAATGCTAACAACTTTAAATAGCCCATTTGTTGTCATAGTAACTGATATTAAAGCTAAATATAATCTGTCTCTTGGATTTCATTGAAATCATTGTGGGTAGTTGCATTCTTTAGTAACTCTATGAACTGACTATAGGACTTTGTATAAAGTGGCCTTGAAAATTTAGGTTTGCTTGATGAGTTGATTCAGTGGAATCCAGTTTCAGCCCCATTTGTGATTTATTTGGGCTTACTCCAGTCCCATCAAATATATGTTCAGAGAACCCCAAGAAGGATGCTTATTTATGTATCACATGGACTATATAAACAAAAATTGTATTTATTCACTGTGAGTATTTTCTGTGCTATTCAGTTTTTCTCTTTTACTTTCTTTTGTAATGTTTTCTATAATGTTTCTGAACTTTTTAAAATTATACTCTGGGTACTGAGAAAAGTTATATTATAGAAAGCCTTTTGAGAATGATGACTCCTAGATACATCCTATTACCAGTTCTGTGTCTTGTGACTTGTGTGTCCTCTATTTAGGGCCTTAGAAAAGATTCCACTTCCTGCTTAAAGCCTAACTGTACTCTTTCACTTTTCTTATGTCAATCTTTTTTTTTTTTTTTTTTTTACAAAATATAAGGACTATATTGAGCACACACAATTTGATTACAGTGTTAGGGAATCTCAGAGAGAAAGCTGACTATATAAAAACAAACACAACAGAACTTAAATTTCCCTCTTTTCACATATTAATTCATCTTGCATTGAAGAATTCACTGCTCTTATCTAGGCTTTGTAATCTTCTCTCTAGGTAGATCAATTTTTCCACCGTTATATTTTGGGCCGTGCTATCCTTTTTTACCCCCTAAATTATCATTTTTCTATCTAATACCATACGAGGCTGAATGAATTTTCTTAACTCCCTTGATCTCTGGAGATGCAGTTATTTTCTGTCTAGGCTCCCCATCCACCCCCAGCTCCAAAATGAAAGAATATTCTCAGCAGCAGCTTATCTGTTGAATATGTATGAAATATCCTAGATGTTAGATCATCTTGTCAGAGTCTCTTATATAATAACTTGTTGGTAATAGTCATTCCTCTCCCTTCCCCCATAATTTCTTGAACTAGCCCTTTTTCTGTTCTGAATATGCAACATTCTGCTCAGTCCCTGTGTTCCTTTCTACTCGCTCAGATTCCACAGTTATCAAAATTCACTTTCTTGTGACATCAACCTTCTGTCTCATCAAGCGCTTATTTTTGAAAGCCACTTTTTTCTCAAAGTTCCTATTTTATATATAGCCATACTTTTTAGTAACAACATATAGTAAAGTTTTAAAATTGTAGGAGTGGAATATTAGTTCTGTGGGTTGTCAAATAATGTCACAAGGGAAATGTGTCCTGTGTTCAAATATGATTTAGAAAGACTGTGTTAAACAAGCCAAACAGGTTTCCTCACCAAAGAACATCCCTATGTTCATTACATGCTGACAATGAATGCTGTGAATTTCCTAAGGAGAAAAGCAAAAACAGCATTTCTCAAACATATCTTTCTTGCAAACATTTAGGCCCCTCATTTATAGGATTGTTTTGATTTTTTTTCCAACAACCTTAAAACAAGGGTATGTGAGTAGAAGTATAGTTTTAAGGGAATCAACCTTAATATCTTCAACCTTCATGTGTATACTTTCCTAAGATTAATCTGCTTAAAAAAGAGTTGATGAGATTTAAGTTCTCTTTCCTCACCCATTATAATAACTTTTATCCTTTTATACAAGAGAAAAAAAAAAAACATGTACTTAGCAACCTTAATCATATTATTGGTGCATTACTCCAGGATTTAAAAAAAAAAAAATCCAACTCCAGGGCAGCAAACAAATAGAAATTGGTTTTTGGTCTTGGTGTAGAAAACAGTGAATGACATTTAGGTTTGAGTAACAAATTCTTCTGCAACTAAAATTGGTTTCAATTCTTCTTGTTTTCACCAAAATTGAAGAGGGACCTAATACAGTTGGCAGCTGATAAGTTATTAGAAATAATTTTTGATAATGTAGTATAGCATTATATGATATTCTTCCCATAGCAAGGAAGAATTTCCAGGAATCATTTTATATTCTTATTTATGTGAGCAAGTTTCTCAGTTTTTAATTAGAAAAATGAAAAATATAAATAAGCAGGGTACTGAACCCTGTATCACATTTTAATAAAACTGATGATCAAGTACATGAACTAATTGGAAAACATGGCCATATCTGTCTTATTAAGAGATGTGTTTCCAATAAATACTTTTCAAATTGCATAATATATTTATGTTAAGTCAATTATGCACTAATATAATTTTGGTGTTAATTCAAAGAGGAATCTCAATTCAAAAAGTAGACTCATATCCCTTAGGTAATATGAAAAAGGAATCAGTAAATGATTTTCAAGCATATAAAAGGTTACATTAAGATAAAATCTTGTTGAGAAAAGTGGAATGAAACATTACTCAAGGAGAAAAATAAAAATAAATAAAATTTCTTACTATTAAAGATTATGTTTTCATATTTTCATAGATTATTAAATTGTATGTTCCATATAAAAGTGATTTTAAAATTGACTGCATTTTCAAATTTTGATAGTTAAAATGCATCTTTGCAACTAGTTAAATTTGTGAGACTAATTTTAGATGCCAACCAAAAATATGTGAGGGGTGCCTGGTTTCTCAAAAATCTAGGAGATATGTGAACAAAAACTGTTTGAAGACCACAGCTCTACCACTCTGTGGAAGCATTGACCTAATACTCCAAGTTCTTTTGGAGCCTAGAATCCGCTTGTCTTTCCCATCTTTCCAGGCCAGGTGGCCTTTTATGGGTAGAGCTCTTGAACTACAAAAAAAAGTTAAGTAGCTAACCAAATTATGGAGTCAGTTTAGATAACTAATATACCTTTTGGGTTCAGTCATTACTATAATTTTATTAAACAACTCTATATGCCAGGCATAATTCTAGGCACTGGATAAACTACCAGGGAACAAAATGAGACAAATTTATGTCTTCACGGACATTCTAATGAGGGAGTACAGACAATAAACATATATAAGCAAAATATAAAAGTTATGGATGGGGAGATCTGGAAGTCAGATGGTGATTACAAGTTCTAAAAGGTTGAAATACCTAAGATATTAAAGAAATTATAAATTGACAAAGAAGAGCAGGATATTCCAAATCCTGAGCTAAACATAGTAGCACGAAAGAGAACAGTATGTAGAGGAAGAGCCTGGATTTGAGTAGAACACAGACCACTTTCCAGGAAGTCAGGGGTGATTACAAGTTCTAATGAAATATTTAGGGAAAGCCTCCTTAAGAAGCTGATATTTGAGCAAAAACCTAGAGGAGGTAAGGGAAGTAAGCCATATAAATATCTGAGGCAAAACATATGTGGAATAGGAAAGAACGAGGAAAAGGTCCCTAGGGTGAGATCACACCAAGTATTACCAAGGAAAGCATCAGTGGGAATGGACTGGAGTGAAGTATGAGAGTGTAGAGATAAGACCTGAGAGAACAGGCGTCAGAAACACAGGGCCATGTTGTCTGTTGAAAGGACATTGGTTTTTATTCTAAGCTGGGAAGCTGTTTGGAGTGTTTCTAACAGAGAACTACACACACTGAAAGCCGTCACTGAGTAATGTTACTCACAACTAAATTTATTTTCAATCCTGGGCTCTCCTGACCTAGCTGTCCCTACATATATACTTTCCTCTCCTCATTCTTTCTCCTACATTTTTCTATGTGTCCCCCTTCCTACTTTTCTCATTTTCCCTTTTTTTTTAACTTTTTGTTTTTTTGGCTCTATTTGTAACTAAATAACAATTTTTATGATTTGTTGCATTTAATAAGATTTAGTCCATTTCCTCCCAAATTAAAAAGCCAACCCAATATAATAGAGAAAGAATATGTTCTACTTAAAATCACAACTACATAGGATCATTTTTTCCTCTAATGGAGTATCAGAATTTCCTTCCAAAGAAATGACTTTTTGTTTAGTGCGGTATCTTCTTTAAGTGTGTAGTGTACGAACTTAAGTGTATAGTGTGGTTGGAAAGAAGGAAGCAAATTGACAAACTGTTCTACTGGAGAAATGCATGGAAATTTAGAAGAAAGGAGGACCATACGAAGGAGGAGAGACAGGGAGTGAGACAGAAGAGAGAAAGTATCATTGGAGGGGAGGATACTGTTGCCAAGTGACAGCTACTGATAAAATCCTGATTGGAGTGGAGGGAAAGTGGCTGAATGAGTTTTAGGGAAATGAGTATTTAATATTTTATTTTATAGTTGTTTATTTGGTAATTAAATGATGTAATCATAGGCCATACTCCCAACTGTCCTGAAATTCAGTAGTCCCCTACAGTCCCTTACACATGCTCCATGTTAATCATCTCTTGGCAACGTTAAATTAAAGGGATTACATTTTAGGTTATTGTGGGTATGAAGAAGAAAATAGCCACGAGAGTGAGATATAAATGATATCAGGATTTCAGAAAAATCATGGAAATTTAAATTAAAAAAGAAAAACACTAAAATAACCCAACCCTTGAGGAATTTGTAGGAATCTGGAGGTGGGCATCAAGCTTCTCACTAAATGAAGACAGTGGGGTTGTGGGTGGGAAGAGGCAGGAAAGGAGTTGACTTAAGTTTTTGTAAAAATCTCAAAAGATGGGATGATCTCAGTTGGCATCTGGGCTATACGAATATGCCCAATATTTGTTTCTAATAACTGTATTCTACAATTGCATTTACCAAACAAGCACAACTAACAGGGATATAGTGCTTAGACACGAGAACACAGTCCTGGAAGCCCATTTGTGTTAGAAATACATTGGGTGAGACCAATGAATGTAAGAATAGGAGGTGGTATGATTCGCAGATGATGAACAACAACAGCAAACCGATGCAGCTATTAAGCCAACTTGCCATTTTTAAGTATCAAGGCAAAGACGAAAAATCCAAATTCAATGAAATCTCCTCCTATGGAAATCAGGAAAGCCAAAAAGAAAGTGATGATGAAAAAGAGAAGGAAGAGGGTAGCACTTGGGAAAATTTCCTGTAAAAAATATAGCTGCAAATATATTTTGAAAAGTTTCTGTAGATGTAGCATAGACCTGATGGACAAAGCTAAGTGTTAAAAACCTGGACCTAGACACATATATACATACAATGAACACAACAGTATTTCTTTTGAAAGCACCTACTGGATCCCACTACCTGTAAGATGCATGATTAGCTTTGTCCGCCACTCTTTCTTTATGTCCCCTGACTCCCTGGAAAGTGGTCTGTGTTCTACTCAAATCCAGGCTCTTCCTCTACATACTGTTCTCTTTTGTGCTACTATGTTTAGCTCAGGATTTGGAATATCCTGCTCTTCTTTGTCAATTTATAATTTCTTTAATATCTTAGGTATTTCAACCTTTTAGAATTTTGGGGTATTTTAATACTTTGGAAACATAAATAGTTTCAATAATTGGGGGAACACAATGTTTGAGTTAGACCTTTCCCCACCACTTACCAGCTGAAGTCCTACAGCAAGTTGCTCAGTCTCTGTCAATCCCTCAGTCTGTCTAACTACCCAACCTCACAAATTCAATTTTACCTTTTTTATTGTGTTAAGATGATTGAGTTAGATAATCTCCTTGAGAACCAACCAGTGCAGTTCTCAGAAAATAATAACTAACAAATAAATATTAGTTTTCATAAATTTATTTAAAGTCAAATAGACATTCCTCCAAAGATATACAAATAGCCCCAAAACATATAAAAGATGTTCCACATCACTTATCATTACAGAAATGCAAATCAAAACCACAATGAGATAGCACTTCACATCTGTTAGGATGGCTACTGATTAAAACAACAGAAAATAACAAGAACTAGCATGGATGTGCGAAAAGTAGGACCCTGGGTGGGAATATAAAATGGTATAGTTTCTATGGAAAACAGGATGGCAGTTTCTCAAAAAATTAAAAATAGAACTATCATATGATCCAGCAGTCCCACTTATAGGTATGTATTTGTATTTAAAAGCAGGGTCTTGGCTGGGCGCGGTGGCTCACGCCTGTAATTCTAGCACTCTGGGAGGCCGAGGCAGGAGGATCGCTGAAGGTCAGGAGTTGGAAACTAGCCTGAGCAAGAGCGAGACCCTGTCTCTACTATAAATAGAAAGAAATTAATTTGCCAACTAAAAATATATAGAAAAAATTAGCCAGGCATGGTGGCGCATGCCTATAGTCCCAGCTACTTGGGAGGCTGAGGCAGGAGGCTCACTTGAGGCCAGGAGTTTGAGGTTGCTGTGAGCTAGGCTGATGCCATGGCACTCTACAGCCTGGGCAACAGAGTGAGACTCTGTCTCAAAAAAATAAAAAATAAAAAACATAAAAGCAGGGTCTTGAAGAGGTATTTACACATACATGTTCATAGCAGTATTATTCACAACTAGCCATGAGGTGGAAGCAACCCTTGCATCTATCAACAGATGAATGGATAAACAAAATGTTGATTATAAGTGCAATGGAATATTATTCCACCTTAAGAAGGAAGGAAATCCTGCTATATGCTACAACATGGATAGACTTTGATGGCATTATGCTAAGCAAAAGAAATCAGTCACAAAACAAATATTCTATGATTCCACTTATATGAGGTATCTAAAGCAGACAAATTCTTAGAAATAGAAAGTAGAATGGTGGTTATCAGGGGGATGTGGGGAGGATGAAACGGAGTTGTTGTTTAGTGGGTATAGAGTATCAGTTTTGCAAGGTGAAAAAGTTCTGGAGATCTATTGCATAACAATATGAAACACTATTGTACATTGAAAAAATTTAGATGGTTAAGATGGTTAGGGGAAAAAAGTCACAGAAAAAAAAATTGTCAGTTTTCTTCTTTTATTGAGACTTTACTTGCACCTGTCCTCTACTACCTCCTTTGATAATTCCTTCGAATCTGTATTAGAAATTGTACCAATTCTGCTCTTATAATAATAATTGCCTCTTCCCTTGTTTGTCTTTCTCACAAGAATGTTTCCTAAAGGCAAAATCTGAGACCGATTCTTCCTTGCATCCCTATATCTTGGTGATGGAAGACCCATCACAAGTGCCTAACACATCTTGCTTACTAAATTAATGAGTAAAGAGTAGAAACATCAGCCATTTGCTGTATCACACATCAATTTCAACCGATTTTCCAGCAGGAAAAAGAAAGCTAAATGTGGAACAAGACAAAAAAAAATCAAACCACTTTGAAGTTTAAGCAAGACACCATACCCTTTGGACAGCAGGGCCCTACCATGCCAACATGAGTTTTTCATCCATTGTTTTGTAAATAAGAGAGATTTAAGCTTTAATTTTCATGAATATTACTTGCAGGTGGCTAAGCTTAAACAGCAAATTATTTTCTCTATTTCATAAAGTAAAGAAAAGCTGCCAAAGAAGACTTGAGATAGACTGAGATGTTGACCATATGTTAGATTTTTTCTATTTTAGGAATTTCTACTTTTCCTAAGATATTCCTGTTAGAAAAGTAGTTTTCTGTTTCCTTGCAAAACTAAAATAGATAACATGTCACATATAAATGTTATTTTCTTCCTTTATTGAGAAATCACTCTCACCTTGTCCTTCACCTCACCCCTTTGCTAATTTTTGTATATATTCCAATATGCAGATCTGTTTAGCATTTTGATATGTGTCAAACTTTGAATTCAGGTTGTCACTCCCAAACTGTGTGCCTGTTAACACTTGCATTTTACTACCAAAATGGAATAATAGTGCTATGTCTCAATTTGCAGGAAAAGCACAGTGTTAACAGATTAAATTTTTCAATTCTCCATATTTCTTCCATAAATAGTTTTAAACATTTAGCTCACGAGATTACAAAAATTTAGCTCACAAGATTCCATTACTAGCTCACGAGATTACAAAAAAATAAATAAGCCCACATTAACAGAGATACCTAAAATTGTGATTAAATATTTATCTTGTTATTTTTAAAGATGGGACCTGTGTGTCTGTCATCATTACATGTTATGTGCAAAGAAGTGATGGTTCCCACAATTAAATATATCATAACCCATTCTGTTCTGAAAGTGGTCTGCCTGAATAGGTTTGAGAATTCATTTCTTCTTTATTATAATATCTTATTTTAAACAATGTTTCTATACTTCATGAGAGTCTTGAATTTAGGAATTCTGGATTCTCTAAGCTTTATCCCTCCTTTTCATCCATGTATACTTTCTAGCCACTTTGCTTTTAGCCATAAAAGGCCTGATAAAGAAAAAAAAAATGACACTATCTTACCATCTTACAGACCTGGATTGAAAGTGAGGTTGTGTGGATTATGGTAGGAGAGGCAGAAGGAAGAATAGCTGGGGTGTGGAAAAGGTAATGACAGTCCAAGAGGGGGCTCTGGGGAACTATAGCCACTTCCCTTATTTCCAATAGCACCTTTCCTCCCAACCACCACAAATTAAAATAACAGTAATAACAATCATAACAGTAACAAACTACAATGGAAACCCACCTTGTTCTATGAGAAAGATACTATCAGTTTCCCTATTTTTTAGGTGGAACTAATGCAAAAAAGTTAAAGTACATGATCAAGGGCACTTAATTAATAAGGAGTGATAATCTTTTCTTTATGTTGATTATGTTTTTTAGCTTAGAGATTTTAAAGAAATATTCTTTTGTCTAGAGTGATATTTTTTTTTTACTTCCAAACAATTTGGTATCTATCCAACTGTGAATATGAATAGTTTATAGAAAACTTGAACATTTTGGTGCCCTTTTTTTGTGAAACAATGGTAGCCATGCTTTTACTGACAGAAAACAACAATACAAAACTTATGCGATAGTTTATTCATCTCCAGTATAACAATGCCCAAGATATGCTATATGTACTTCAGGGCTAGTGAGTTATAGTAGACAAAGCCCAGTATTCCTTTTATTTATGTAATAAATATTATAAAGGGCGCACTATAATGTGACTATTCTAATTTTTGAGGGTCTAAATGCACAAGGTACAAAAAGTCTAACTTCTTATGAAGCTTACATTTAGTGGAGGACACAATGAATAATGAGCACATAAATGAAGTAGCTTGTACTGGTGATCAGTACAGTGGAGTAAAAAGCAGGCAGTGAGGCAGAGAGTGACTGTGCGGGGGCAGCAGGCCTACTATAGATGGGGTGGCCGAAGGGCTTCCAGAGACAGTGCTCTTGCTGAGATCTAAATGATGAGAAAGAGCTGATCCATGTGAAGCTTTTGGTGGGTTGTATGAGGCAGAGGATAGAAGAGAAACTTTTCAGGTAGATGCAATAGTAGATGGAAATGACCTGAAGTGGGGACAAACATGAAGAAGTCTAAGAACAGAAAAGCAAACACATGGAAAACCAAAGTAGCTGTAAGCATTTTAAAGCGCAGGATTAGACAGGAGTTGTGGGAAGTTATTAGAGAATTTTAAGCAATGGTATACATTAATGTATTTTGATTTATGTTTACACATTATTTTTCTTAATGGAGGAGAGCTGGCACTCTGGTCCTCTTTGTACCTCTCCCTGGAAGGCAGCCTTTCTAGAATGTCCAAGCTCTGGGATCACACAGTTCCCCTGATACCCACCAACCCCTGTAGCCAATACAGTTGGGGCAGGAGTTGGGAAATATTTGTGGTGACACAAAAACTGAAGGGCTGAAGCTTCCTGGGGAGGACAAAGGTGCACAGTGGGTGGAGAAGCAGTATGGCATCCACTGTGTCTGCTTGGGTCTGTGGTGACAGGGAGCGACCCTGAGAGGGCCGGTAGCCTGGTGCTTTGTTTTTAAGAAGCTCCCAGTTCACTAGTGGCTCATGAGAGTAGAAAAGCTCCCCAGCAGCTTGGGAACCTACTGACTACCAGTGGTGTGAGGGAAGGAGAAACAAAACCCCCACCTACCCTTTCCATGGGACTCCAGGTTTCTCGGGAGTCTGGGAAGATCTCCGCCAAAATCTTGCTCCTCCTTGTTCTGCTCCACAGCTTCTTCCCGTGGAATCTTCAGTAGGTTCTGGCACTTTCCCCTCTGAACTACACCTGAGTTATGTTTTCTGTTTTGTTTTGTTTTGTTTTTCATCTAAAAATTTACCTACTTACTAAGACAATCTGACAACTGATGTCTCTACTAAGCCATCTTGACCCCTTCTAAATATTATTTTTCTATCTTGTTGTAAGAAAAATGTACCACAAGGGAAGAAAGAACGAAAGCAAATCAACCCAGTAAGAGGTGATTGATATATGTCTGGTGAGATAATAGTGGTCTAGATTGTGATGATACCAGTTGAGATGCAAGTCTGTCCAGATTCAAAGGTTAAGACATAGACTCCATCTTTCAATGGGAAGAAGGTTGAGGAATATGTGACTATGCTATAAAATCTCCATCTAATATCTTTTTTTTTTTTTACAAGATATACATGTGTGTGGAAAAATGTCTTAGTCTGTTCAGGCTGCTATAACAAAATACTATAAACTAGGTAAGGTGTCTTATAAGCAGCAGAAATTTTATTTCTCATTCTTCTGGAGGTTGGAAGTCCAAGATCAGAAGCTGGCAGATTTGGTGGCTGGTGGGAGCCCGCTATGTCTTTACATGCCTGAAGGACAGAACTTTGGTCTCTTCAGCCCCTTCTAAGGGTTCTAGTGCCATTCATGAGGGCTGCATCCTCATGAAATAATTAACCTCTCAAAGGCCCCACCTTTTCAGACTATCACATCAGGGATTAGGTTTCAACATATAAATTTTGAGGCTGTGCACACCTTCACTCCATAGTAAAGGGCATATTAATTTATGAAATGGTAGATAAATAGGTACACAAACAAGCAAATAAATAAGTGATAAAACTTTAAAAATACAGCGCCATCCAGAATTTGCCAATGGCAACCTTGCTCTCTGAATCCAGCATAAACTTCCTCATGTTGCCTCTTGTAGATTTTGAGTATTCTGCTCCCTAAAAGTCCAGAAAGTTGTTCTGGACTCAGTGATAAAGTGTCCCCATGAAGGGCTTCATACAGGCATTGCTACAGTCCAGGAGTAGGAATACGTTGACTCAGTGTCTAATCTAATGCAAAGCTACGCTACAGATACTTCAGTGAATGAGACCCTCCTCCGCCCCTCAGAATTTCTCTTCATAGTCCCACATCTGTGCCACATCTCCCAGAGACTTTCTAAGACATTTCTTGGGCCTTCTGGATACACTCATGCTAGATTGTAGGTGTTTTCTTATAGCTTCCCCAGTGTGAAGGTCTGTTTCCCTGCCATAGATCGGCCAGGTTACAGATGCTTTGTCTTGCATTACTGTCTTTATTTATCACCTCTTTATGAACAGAATCTGCTACACAAAGGGAAATACAAAGAACAAGTTTGTGAAAGTTTTTTTTTCCCCAATAAGTGAATGTCTTATTCCTTAGCCCTTGAGCTCATTTGTGTCCTCTCATTTACAGGAATATCAAAATCTGTTTCTCTAAAAAAATAAGGTAGCCTATGATTTCTCTCTGTCTTAACAATAAACCTCAAAGAAGGTAAAGGGACCAAAAAGATTAATTGAAACATAAATTTAACTTTTGTTTTTCAGGCGGTGGTATCAATACCAAATATACTAATTTTTTCTAAGTTCTTTATGGCTCTGTTAATTGAAGTTATTTTATCATATCTAGCTATTACAGAAATAAAAATAAGATTTTAAAAAATTACTTTGATAAACCTAATATTTTGTTGCTCTTAAACAAACTGTTTTGTTTTCTGGCTACTAATAAGATTTACAATTATTCCGATGCTCAGGAATTGTATTTTTTAAAAAAGCAAATCAAACGAAACAAAAATAAACAAAACTCAGGCAGTCTAGTTTCCATCGTGCCAACCATTTGTCAATTTTAAGACTCATTTTATTACTGTAAAACTGTATAACTTCAATAAGGCATTAGGGATTTGTCATATATCTTTTTAAAACTATAATTTCCTTTCTGGCTCTGAATTCTATCCTGTCTGAATCATTTCCTTGTGGCTATTATCTAGCTATGATTTTCTATAAATTCATAGAGAAAATTATCTTCTTTCATGAATCCATTTTCCTAAACTTTCTAATGTGACATTTTTCTCTCTCTTCTGTGAGATTTATGTAAAACGTGGAAAGAGGTATACTTTTTACATTATGTTTTCCTTTTGCTATTATTTCATTTAGTTTCTTTTTTCTTTTAAGATAAACTGATCTTTTTCCTCTCCTACTCTTTGCATAATGTTATACTTATTCTCTTGTCTTTATTTATACTTTCACCTATTAAATATATATACATACTGATTCTAAATATCTGACTTTATACTAGGCACTATTGCACACGTATTTAATTCTGTCCCCACTCCTGGAGCAGCTCCCACAGCTGGTTCCTTGGCTTCAGTACCCACCATATCTCACAGGTGTAAAGTATACAGACTCAGCATCTCTTGTCTTGCAAGCTTTTCATTTTGTGCTTAAGATGATCCTGAAACCACCAAACTAGTTAAGATATAGCCTGAAGCATAGCCTTAACATTATATTATAGAAAGTAATTTTAATTAACAGCACATCAACAACAGAAATTCTGCACAATACATTAGATAACTGAGGAGCCCACAATGTAGCAGTACGCTCTGCTAATATTGCCCGTGGGCATCAGATCAGTTATGGGGAATCTTCCTCCTCCCCAAACCCAGGACTGCAGCCACATCCTCTAGTAGGTATTATGCTCCCAGGGATCCTCTTGCTTTTCAGTGATATGTCAGAGTATTTGTGTGTGTGTGCGCATGTGTGTGTTTTCTCACTTGCCCCCAGAATTCTTAGTTGTTTTTTTTTTTGTTCTTTTCTATTATCTTTTTTCTTATTTCTCTTGGAAACCCTGCTACATCTCTAAATTTAAAAAAAAAATAAGTAAAATAAAGGGAGGAGTCATTCTGCTCTTAAAGTTTGCTGACCCTACTACCAGTCTGCATTCCTAGGGAAAGTGCTATTATTTTTTTCAGGACAAAAGGTATTAAGTAACTGGCTCATTCTAGCCTTTTTTGACTGACTCTTAGGCTTCATCTAGCTGAAACTGTCAGCAATTCCTTCCAACAATTCACTATAGGTATGTATATGGTACTCATTCTAATACATGAGCATTTTGAGTTTCATGAAGGGAAGGGAATTGTAGTCTTCTGGAGGGCATTGAAGTAGGTGTCTTTTCTAAAATTTATTTTTTAATTTCATAATATTACAAAGGTGCAAACATTTCAGTTACATATATTGTCTTTGCACTGCCCGAGCCAGAGCTACAAGTGTGCCCATCCCCTATACAGTGTGCACTGCACCCATTAGGTGTGAATTTACCCATTCCCTCCTCCCCTCTACCACCTGCCTGACATCTGATGAATGTTACTTCCATATGTGCACGAAAGTGTTGATCAATTAGTACCAATTTAGTGTCTTTGTATCTCTCAGAACAGCCTTTGAATGCTTCTATTTTTCTACCAATGATGATGATGTTGGTAATGAGTGGATCTGGAACTTGAGGAGAATTGATAAGTTTTAGACTAGCTGTTAACGGGAGCAAATTGAAAAACTGAGCTCATCAGTTACTGTAAACAGAGACTATTAAGCCATGCACTGCATATAACTGGTGCTCAAGGCATACTTGTGAAGTAAAAGGAACAGAAAGTAAACATAAAGTCAAATTGCTGATCAGCATGAGCATCAAGTTAATGTTTGGAGTGTGCTGCAGAGTGAAGAACACGGAGCAGCCCAGCATAGATGAACCTGACGGGGAGAACTGACTCTGAGCCAAAGTACCCCTCCTTAAAGTTTAAACCCACTAATCATTAGCTCTGTGTGACCTTCAGCAAGAAACTTGATCTTTCTTTAACTCAATTTCTTCATCTACAAAATAGAAGTAATAGTGACAACTACTTCATAGTGTTGTTAGGAGTATTAAATGAGTTAATGTTTACAAAGCTCTTTAGAAAACATGCTTGCATGGGAAGCTATGTAAGTGCTTACTCTTATAATTTCCTTAAGCAAATAAGATAGGATGTTACAATATTTGAGAGAACTTTTAAGTAAGTAATGAGTTATTTTAATATTTTGTGGAAATGTCTTACATTAATAATAGGAATAAGAAAATATTTTAAACCCCGCATATATTTACAAAAGTGCTACCACTCTACATCTACAGTTTTACGACTTACTTTTTTCGTTTAAAATATGTCTTGGACAAAATTGTCTGTGTCAAGACGTTTAAAATTTTTTCTTCTTTCATAGTTGTTTAGAGTTAGGCAGGAACTTTTCTATCCTTCTATGTTCATATCATGAATTGATTGTACAGTTGACCCTTGAATAATGCAGGAGGTGTAGGGGTGCTAAGCCCCTGTGTAGGCAGACTTCCACATATAACTCTGGATTCCCTCAAACTTAATTACTAACAGCTTACTGTTGACTGGGAGCCTTACCAATAACAAAAACAGTCAATTAACACATATGTTGTCTGTTATATATATTGCATACTGTATTCTTACAATAAAGGAAGCTAGAGAAAAGAAAATGTTATTAAGAAAATTATAAGGAATAGAAAATGTATTTACTATTCATTAAGTGGAAGTGGATCATCATAAACGTCTTCATCCTCATTATCTTCATGTTGAGTAGGCTGACGGGAAAGAGGAAGGGGAGGGGTTGGTCTTACTGTCTCAAGGGTGGCAGAGGTAGAAGAAAATCCACATATAAATGGATCCATGCAGTTCGAACCATGTTGTTCAAGGGTCAACTGTACTTCTTAGAAGGACTATAGTTTTTCAGATTTGTTTTTATAGTATGCACTCTGTAATCCTGTATGATCTATAATTAGAATGGTTCATTTATTGTTGTAGTTTAGAGTGACTATCCCCCAAAAAGAGATATTAGTTGTTATTATTAATAATACCCAAGTCCAGTTTCTTTGTAGTAGATGAAGCCTAAACCTGTGTAATCACCTGAAATATTGCACACAGAACAGTAGAGCAATATAATCTTTTAAAACTCAGTTAAAAATAATGGATTGAGCAATTCATTAAGACTGTTATGTTTAAAGTTGTAAAAATGACAACCAGAATGGGCAAGGAGACTTCAGCAAACAAACTGTTGGAAGATAAACAACATCTGGTCAGCAGACAGGGGGAAATAAAACTGTATCTGAGGCCAGCATTGTTGAAACAGAGAAGTATAATTTATAGCACAGAATCTCTCCTTTCCACCATCAAAAACTTATAAACTTGCAGCACCAGTTCTCTCTGGAAGTGGAGGGAGTGGCAAGGCTAAAAAACGAGGATAATTAGTTGAAAGCCTGTTTTAGAAGCAATTAGACCCTGATCATCTCTCTACTGGACTCCGCATTGAGGAATGACTGGTCATTTCTTTCATACCCTGACAGATGAAAGTTTTATATTCTGGAAAGGGTGAATGAGATACTCTCTGCCCAGGTAAGGGGACACTAAATTAAAACAGGACAAGTGAACATTTACATGATGAAGTTGAGATGTCCACTACTCTGCCATAACCTCCTACCACCTCACACCCAAGATGCAAAAAATATGATATGCATCCTTCAGGCATATGAATGGAAGATGCTCTTCTGGGAATGAGTGAGAGCAGGAATCCTGAAGATACTGTTATCAGAGATCCCCAATCAAATGGCCCAGTAGGTCATCATATAATGAAGATCATGGTTAACAAATCCCACCCACCAGCATGGAATTTCCCATCAGCTTTTTAGTGTTCTACTCTTAAATGTGAATAGACACAACATATTTGTAGAAGTCATCTTAGGTGAAAGATTGAGGCAAAAATAAACAAAAAACCATGCTGAAGTAAACAGATACTAAACAAGTAGTGAAAATCTCTGCAAAACTGTGCATTAGTAATCTTAGAGTAATAAAACATAATATTGCATTGATGAAACAAGAGTAATTTGGTATTAAAATAATTATGAAACAGAAATGAACTGTTGGCAATTAAAGATTAGATAGTTGTGAGAGAAATCTCAATAGGAGGTTTAGAAATTAAAGAAATCTTTCAGAAAGGAGAGCAAACAGATAATGAAATGGAAATTAGAAGACCAAAAAAAAAAAAAAAAGAGAGAGACAGAAAATTATTCCAGGAGGTCGATCAGTTGAATAATATGAGTCCCAGAAAAACATGAAGAGTAAAAAATGGAGAGTAATTATCAAAGAATTGTGAAAAGAAAATTCCCTGAACATAAGGAGAGAAGAGAGGCAAGTTGAAAGGAATCCCCGGGATGATGGTGAAGGGATGGTCTGAGATTACGGCTGCTGAGCAGATTCAGAAAGCAACCTGTCCAGACTGGGAATGTACAATCTCTGGGCAGGGGTTTCTTCAATAAGAGGAAGTGAAAGAATGCTCAGTGTATTTGTGTAAACTGAGGCGGATAAGCACTCTAACAGAGAGATGAGACTAAATTAATAGTAACTGTATTAAAAAGAATCAAACAAACATGAACACTATTTTTTACTTCAAGGAAGACCAAAAGCAGTGGAAGAAAAGAAAAACTGTGTAGTATCCTATATGGTTCAGCATTTAATAGTATTCACACAGTGAGGGTACTATAAAAACTGAGTCTTGATTAAACTAAAACCATGATATACTATTTTTTGGAATATAGAGGCACATGAAGGGCATTGTGTGTCTGTGCGTCTGTGTGTCTTTGTAGGGGACGTGGGGAGGCTGCGCGATCTAGGAGAACTAAATCCCCAACTTCCACAATGGAAAGACGATAAATACGTAATGACCCAAACAGACAAATAGAGGAAACAAATATGTTATTTATGCAAAGTCCCGTGAAAATATAGAAAAAAAGAAAAATATATATGTTATTTAGATTCATGAAAGTAAATACAATAAAATATGCTAACAGGTTTGAAAGTTACTTCCTCAGGTAAGCAGACAATATGTTCACTGGGCCTTGGGTAGTGTTTGAAATTTAGAAACAAATCCCTTAAAACTGATGCTAAATTATACATTTAATTGATTTAAAAAATGACAGGGGAAAAAGCAGAAGGTTTTCTACAACTTTATGCTGTGATTCCCTCATAACTAGATTTTAAAAATAAAATCATAGAGGAAAAATCCTTCAAAAATCCCTTTTGCTTATAAAATAATGGCTTTATTGCCTGTTGTATTATTCATGAAGTTGAAGAAATGCCACAAGAATACAAAAGTTCTATACCATTAACTTCACCACTGTTTAACCCAGTACTAATTTAAGAAGTTAGAGTGAGAAACACAAATACCTTTTTTATAAGGGCAGGAGGAGTCTTGGCTCCAGTATGGTAGCAGTTTACGTGCCAACCTAATCTCACTTTGAAATGCAAACTTGGAGAGGAACATGTGGAGAGCAAATAAAATTATATTAATTTTACTATTTGCTTAAATATGCAAAATGAAGTTATATGTTAAATACGTCTGTAAATCTGACTCTGCCAATAGTAAAACTCTAAGTAAATGTTAGGTAAAAATAGCAAATTCATATTAATTTTACTATTTGTTGAAATATGCAAAATGAAATTGTCAAATACATCTATAAATCTGAGACTGCCAATAGCAAAACTCTATGTACATGTTAGGTACAAAATGGCAATTCATATCTTGCAGTTATTTTTTTCTTTTGCTCAGTATCCTCACCTTGATGGCAGAGAATATTTGTGTTCTATTTTTATCACTACACAATATCATTTATAAGAGGCCAGGGAAAGAAAACAGTGTTTTGGTGTGTGTACATAAAATTATACAGACACAGAGCCCACATTTTCAATAGCCTTTTCACAGGATAGCATCTTCTACACCTTTAATCAAGACGTCATATAATTGAAAAATTCTAGCCGGTCTGTGTGCTACAACCTAGAGGACAACACACTTTATGTGAAGTCCTAACTCTATTTTATGGAACCTTTGAAAATCAGTACTGACATAGATATAAGAATCAAATCAAAAGGATAGAAGGAAAATTAGATGTAAAGAATTAAGACAATTACATTTTTAAGTATGTAAATTATGTTCTTTCAATGAATAATTACTAAAAATTCTAATATATGTGACCACAAAATATATTAGACACTGGAAGCCAGAGATAGGTCTTTAAACAGCTAAGAAGCTCTAGTAGAAAAGATAGATAAATAAGTAAAAATTGCAAGAGTATAAAATTGAATACATAGGACTTATTCATTTAATTCCAGAGTGCATATAACTTATACCAAAAATACATTGCTTTAGGGCAGATAGAATTTAATTTAAATACATTAAAATTAATAGACTCGTATTATCCTCTCTACAATAAGAAGGTGGGCATTTTTCACTCATTAAGCCAATTCCTTATAATTCTGCTGCCTACTATGTGTCAGGCACTGTGCTAGCTTCTGGGGATAAAATAATTAAAGAAGCAGGTAAATTTGTGCCCTCAGAAGTAGACTCTCCTGGGAAAGACTGATAAAGAAGCAATTATCAAGCATGCTAATGCCATCAAGGGAAAGTCATCAGGATAGGAATAGATTCTTTATAGACCATAAATTTCAGAGTTATTAAGGCAGAAAGAACTGCAGTGGTCATCTAATTTTTTACAGAGCCATAAACTGAGTTCCAAAAAGAATAATGGTGTAGCTATAGGCAGAGGCAAAACAATCACATGTATGTCTGTCACCATTGGGACGTGGTCTCCAGTCACCATGTGGATTGGCTGCAGTGTTTGACTCCATGAGGTTGATATTCCTATGCAAGGCAATATTTCATCAGGCTACTTAATAACTATATAATTACTGAAAAACAGAATTGCAAGTGTGTGTGGTGGTGTCTGTATGAGCGATTATTCTAAACAAAATAGTAGCAATTGTAATCGGTTAAAAAACTCAGTAGGTTTTACAAAGTGCTAGGGAAGCAGCAAAGATATTAAAGTGAATAAAAACATTCTCTGTCCTCATTTTCTACACTCTCATTTTTTTCTTCACAGTGGCCCCCTGTGTTGGGTATTATTGTCTCTTTTACTGATATGGAATGTTACGTTCTAGGGGAAAAAAGTAACTTCCAGGATCACAAAACAATTTCATGATAAAAAAGGGATTTCAATCTAGCTGTTTCGTTTGTTCCCCTACTTAAAAATATTCTTGGTAGGTAAACATCACTTTGAATTTTAAACATTATTTGTACCTCAGTGGAAAAGTCATAGAATATAGGCTAGGGTTTTCAGATACAGTGAAACGTTCTAGAAAGCAGAACGATCAGTCAGAGGAAAAGAGTTGGAAGATGCAAGAGTTTTGGGAAGCCCTTTTACTCCTTCAACGCAAGAATGGATACAAATATTTTGGGCCACCAATAATTCATTAGAGACTTAACCTTTCCATTCAAAAACTGATCTTTAACTAAAGGAAGCACCTTTGCTAACACAAGCAACTAAGGCTTCTCTATCTTTGACAAATTTTTATCACTGGAAAAATTTTTTCCTTTCTTTTACCTTGTGAAGGAATTGACATTTTAATGGAAAAAGATAAGATTTTTTTCTGGAGCTGGACAGGGTGTCCTTGTGAAGCTAGCCTGAGGCCATATGAGCATATCTGGGTGTTTATCTGAAGGGGGAAATAGGAGCCTGAATGTGAGCAATGGTTTCATTATTTTGCCTGTTGTGAGTCCAACATTAAAGCACAGACTTAGCTTTTGTTATGACTACTTACAGCGCTGAGCCTCCCCCAGGCCATAGTAAGGCCCCTAAGAGTTGAGTTATTCCTGTTTTAAGGTAGTATTAAAGTAGCATTTTGGGATCCCCAGCAATCCCACTACTTGGGGGTCTCCTCAGAAGAAAAAAAGTTGTTTTAAAAAAAGACACCCGCTCCCTGTGTACTCATCGCAACACAATTCACAATTGCAGAGAGATGAAACCAACACAAGTGCCCACCAGATGATGAGGAGATAAAGAAAATGTGGTGCATATATACCAAAGAATACTACTCAGACAGCAAAAATAATGAGATAATATTGTTTGTAGCAAATTGGATGGAACCGGAGGCCATTATTCTAAGGAAGTAACCCAGGACCAAAAAAACAAATGCCACGTGTTCTAACTTCTAAGTGGGAGCTAAGCAATGAGTATGCATGATCATATTGAGTGAAAGAGCAACTTAATGGACATTGGAGGCTCAGAAAGGGAAAGGATGGATAGGAGGGGGACTCCGGATGAAAAATTACCTACTGGGTGCAAGGTATGCTATTCAGGTGATGAGTATATTAAAAGCCTAGAATTCTCCACTATTCAACTGATTTATGTAACAACAAAAAAATTTATATCTCCTAAATTAATTTAAATAAAAACTAATAAAAATATTGAGTATTTTAAATAACACACAGAAAATAAAGTTTTTTAAATGCTTAACTTAGCAACATCAAGTGACTCTGAAGGCCCATTTCCTGAATGGGGCAGCCACTCCTAAGGATTAGTTGAGTAGAATTGAAAGCCATCAACAATTTCAACAAATATATCTAGGGCAAGTTTTCTCCAAATAACCCATTTTCTAAAATCACACACAGACGTCTTCATACTTTTATCTGTATGTATAACATTTCCTGAATTCAGCTGATTCAGCTGAATGTGAAGAAGAAAGCATCCGATTAAACTAATTGGAAATAAAATATGAATAATTAACTGATACCACCCTCCTTAGTGATAGCTGCTTTCAGGATGGTTGGCTGAGCACTCAGTAATTGGGAGATCAGGAGAGCAACAGTAATTCCACACCCTGCTTCCGCTTTACGTTTTCCATTCTGGGTCTTCTATTTTTTATCTAAAACCTCAGTTGTGTTTACAATATTCTAAAACATGTACTATCTCCATGATAATAATCATTCAGTCCTTTCTATCCATGATTTCTGTGACTTCTTTTCGAATATTTATTTTTCTTTCCACCATGATACCATGCTCATTTTCTTTGTTAATTTGTACCTTCTCGCACATCTGATATCCACAGAGATAGGCACATTTGATGGTCCTTTCCTGGACACTGACAATGCTTCTTGGACACTTTTAATCATCTAGCTACTCTTTGTTGTTTGGTTGTTACTTTACTGAATATTCACTAAAGTGACATATTCTTATAACCCAATTTAAGAAAGTGAATGTTACCAGCACAATACCATTCTTAAAAAATGTTTGTTACCAAGAATAGTGCCTATCCTCCCATTATTTTTGGTGAAATTACTTTGTATGTTAGCACATACTTGAGTGACAAGGTTAGAACACTGAATGCACCCAAAATGTTTCAAAAACTGAAATGTTCAGAGCCAAATGTTGCTGCTATACTCTGGAAAAAAAAAAGTATATCTAAAAAAAGAAAACATAAAATTTTGATGAAAAGTTTGTCATTTCAAAAAGTGAGGATGCAATAGCAGGTGTGTATGTGGAGGAAACAAAATTTATTCAATCAAATATTTGTTAAAATGGTGACCTTTTAGCAGGTAATTTAATTTAGAGTGATCTCATTTGTTAATCATTGAAGACATTTTTTCCTAAGAAAGATTCATGACCCTTTTATTGCAAAAGTAATGATAAAATAGCCAAAAGTAATAATAAAATAATGAAATAGCTGACTTACAGCTCCTTTTGATATGAGTTCCCTTGAAATATTAAAAAGTAACAAAAATTCTCTTCAATTAAAATTGTATGCCTGGTATCTGTTTTATATGAAAGACGCTTTTTATGTTTCATGTCAAATTGATCAAAGCATATTGCTTGCCTTTTCCTATGCAAACACATCTTTTTGAGAAGGATGATTTTCTCATCTGTTAGAAAGTCTATGAATTATTTTATACAATGTACAGTAATTTACATTAGACAGGTTAAAGTAGAAGACTATAGTGAAATATTTATGATTAAAATAATGATACTTTTCCTCAACTCAATAACTAGTCCATGAAACTAATGCTGTATGACAGCATTTGTTCATAATTTAATTGAGCACTTACCAGAGCCATTTTTGTACAAATGTGGGCTTCCATAAAGGTTATGGTTTTATGCTTTATTTCCCCCAAGCTAAAAGTTTGAGTAATGGTGATAGGTAACAGAACTCAAATTTGTGCCAAATAATTTTTTTGTAGTTATCCTAGAACAGCCAGACCCAGCTACATAAAGGCTGATAATAGAATTTTTGGTAAAGAATTAACAAATAATTATAGAGATGATCACAATTTATTTACAACAAAAACTTTAGATATTTCTTTTTATTTTAAACTTTTTACCTCTTAGCACATCCTTACTTTTCATTAATTTAAAAATATTCTTACATTAATAGATCATTTTGTATTGTTTGTGGTCCTCTGGGTTAGTCATATTTTACTAAAACAGTCTTGTTTTTGGTTAAGTTTTATTTTGTTTTTACATCATTAGATGTGGCGAAGTTAGTGAATACGTCTCCTTTTGGTTCCTAAGCTTTAACATTCTTTTCTTCCAAAAACTGCTAGGCTTTAACGTCTTTTCATAAAACCTCTTCTCTGAATAAAATGCCCTTCTGGGAACATGGTATTCCCAGATTTATTTGGAGAGGTCTGTAGGGTAACTTATACTACAAAGATTTTAATTAATAATATGGATGTTTTTATTACTGCTAAATGGGTAATTTGTTTTGTGTTAGCACATAAGAAGTTGAGTATCTTAGAGTGCAGATTTCCCTCAAAATTGCACAGGGCATTAATGAGATAATTTTTGCTTGTTAATGATTTAGAGTTTTAAAGAAGGACATCTGTATGCTGTGGTAAGGAGGTGAGTATTAAGCATCTACTAGGTCTGAGACACGATTGCAATGAACAAGATCTACCAAATCTTAGCCTTCATGAAGGTTACAGTTTTTAGGAAAAAACAGGAAATAAACAAATATGCATTCTGATTTCTGGTATGTAAGTGTCCTGAAGAAAATTAAAGTGAATTTGGTGATTGAGAATAGCAGAAACTGTATTTTAAGTAGGGCAGTCAAGGAAGCCTAGTCTGATGAAATGACATTTAATCAGGGCCTTGAATGAAGTTGAAAGGGAAGGGCAAAGGGTACAGGCCTTGTAACAGGAGGACTATTGTTGTGTTTGAGGAAGGTCAGTCAGCTAGAGTGCAGTGCCTGAAGAGTGAGTGATAGGACATGGAGAAGGATATAGGGCCTGATGGAAAGAGATTGGGTTCCATTCTATGGGCAATGGGAAGCCCAAAGAAGGTTTAAGGAGAAGATGATATAATGTGACTTGTGTTTAACAAGATCATGTTGGCTGCAATTTGGGAAATAGATTAGAGGGTTCAAGAGTGGAAGCTTGATATCATATCCAGGGGGAGAGGATTGGTGACATGGGCAAGGGGGTTAATGTTTAGAGGCAGTGGAAGAAAGATCAGATATTTCTGAGTGAAGACTTTTGTTGAGGTGTTGGATGTGAGGGTGTGAGAAGAAGAGCAGTCAAAGATGATTTAAGAATTTTGGTCTGAGAAACTGGGTAAATGGTGGGTGCCTTATACGTAGAGGCAGAATTTTAATTTGCTAATTTTTGACAATAAAGTTTGGCACCTATTATCAACACAGAAATTTGTATTATGTAACAATTCTTTGATTTCTAATATGTTTTTGTTATAAAGTGATAATCAGGGACCATTCCAAAAAGAATATCTTGATTCCTGTTTTCATTTCACTGCAAGTTTTAGCAACTGAGGAAAAATATATCATTTTTACCTGTAAAATCATGTTTACAAGCCCTACTCTTCATTCAGAGTCATTTCTACTACATTGTCTCAGGTGAATTAGAAGGTATTAAGAAAAGCTTGCATTAAGGGAAGGCCTGGGAAAGCTGAGTGTGAAACGTAGCTAGTAAGTGTTAAAAATCAGTTGATTAAGTCAGAAGTTAGAGTTCTTTAATTTGCTTAATCTGATTTTGATTTTTTATCAGGGAACTAAGGTGTTTTATATTTTAGGACCTTACCTTCTTAGATCATGCCTAAGAAATGAATGACTTTTTTATTTGCAAAGCTTTCCTTTTTAATGCACCAAATTCTCTGGCATTCTGAATTAATAATAAGTCCTATCTAAATTAGATTTAGGTTGTGGGAGAGGGAAGACTTGCTTTACTCTAGGGGAGGCAATAGCTATTTTTATAGGAACCTGAATATTGTAAGTACTGCATATTCAGGGTATTTGCTCTAGTAAGTTATATTAATAGATAACTTGATAACAGATTTCTAAGAACTGGGTCAGAGGGAAATATTAAACTGGTACCTTATAAGGTTTCCTAACAGCTTGGCTTATTTTGCAGGCAAAGTTAGAGTGCATTTTCATGGAGGCTCTCCTTTATATTAATACTTTATGGCCTAGCTCAGGAAAAAGTTTCTTGAAAATTAACTTTTAAAAAAAAATTTAAAAGCTGATATTACCTGCTAACTTATTTTGAACATTTTCAAACATGTTGAATATTGGGAACGTTAACATTTTGCTAATGTAGAAAGACACAGTATCCTTTTATTTCCTCCCTGAATGCACTGAAGTGGCTATCATTCATTTGACAATTACTTCTGAGGTACTATAAGATGCCAGCAATCAGTGCATCATCAATCCTTGCCCAGAAACTAGGGAGGCATTTGGGAAGACATCACTAAGCAAATCAGTTTTTTTTTTTTTTAATTTTTAAACAAAAGTTTGGAAGAAACCATGTTGCCTACTTTGCATTTTTTTTTTTTTTTTTTTGAGACAGAGTCTCACTCTGTTGCCCGGGCTAGAGTGAGTGCCGTGGCGTCAGCCTAGCTCACAGCAACCTCAAACTCCTGGGCTCAAGCAATCCTTCTGCCTCAGCCTCCCGAGTAGCTGGG
>CAUYRT010031760.1:0-140565 GCA_963574885.1 Lepilemur ruficaudatus | reverse complement strand
TAATTTCTTTCTATTTATAGTAGAGACGGGGTCTCGCTCTTGCTCAGGCTGGTCTTGAACTCCTGACCTTGAGCTATCCACCCGCCTCGGCCTCCCAGAGTGCTAGGATTACAGGCGTGAGCCACCGCGCCCGGCCTGTCTGTGATGTTTTAAAATGATATTTTTCCTTGGGGCCACAGTGTTTTATTATGAAAATAGAATAAAAACTTCGAAAACAAAATGATCCTTTCTAATTTAATGAAAAATTTATTTTTCATTGTTTTCTGTATGAGTTATATGCACCCTTGAAAAATAGTTCACGGGGCTTCCACGGTGAAGAGACGTGTGAGTTACGTATGCTTCACGAGGCCTCAGGCTCAAAACCAGTGTGAGTTAAATATAACTCACATGGCAGTTAATGTGTTACAGACCCTTGTGATTCCACCACGCCCACCTGGATACGCCAGGAGAGCCTTCCTGTTTTAAGCCCTGCTCACTGGCAACTGTGATCCCTCTTTGTCACACAAGGTAACATACTCACGGGTTCCGGGGAGTAGGATGCGGATATCTCTGGAGGCTGTCATTCTGCCCAGCACGTCTGTTGTCCCGAACAATTCTTCAGATCTTTTACTGTTATGAATCGCAGGTAAAGTGGTTATAGCCCAAATATAAATTCTTGAAAGACTGAAATTGTGTCTTGACCTGAATTGTCCACGACTTGATCTTCAGACGTAGCTACCGATACCCCTGGAGGTGTGGGAGAACTTTCCAAGGGGTATGTGGGCAAAGGTAGTTTCAAAGGAATCCATTTACATGTCTTTTTGATAACACACATCCGCCTGAGGATGTGCCCGCATGGGCGGCTGATTTTCTTTTCCCTCCTACTCTTTCCCGAATGTTTTTCTTATATTACAAGGAAAGACCCAACCCTCCCTCCCCTGAAATGCCAAATAGTGATGTTCAAAATAGTCATGTTTGTCTGTGATGGCTTCATGTTGCCCTCAATCTGATGAAGACACATATGTTCAATAAATTGTATGAGTGTATTTAATCTCATGTACAAAAATTGGAATATATTTATATTGCCTTCATCAACTGTGTACAAATAATAATTGCAGTGATAGCTCAATCCAGAGGAAAATCTTTAACACTCAGAGCCTAATGGTTGCAGGAAGTAAAAAGGATATTAGAATTTCAATTTATATACATTTTTTTCTCACATAGAATTATGATAATAAGGTAATTATAAAATAATTTCTAGCATAAAAATTGTATTAGAACAAATTTGATTTTAAGGATGAAAAAGAAAAAAATGTAAACTTTTGTGACTCATAAAGAAGAGTTTGTTCATGTATTTTTTACAATAGCTGATGGTGGGTATCAAATTGCTGTGGTATTTAGATTCCATAGGAAACATTTAAAAGAGTGATGTCACAATTTTATTTATAAAATGTTAATATTTACAATACAGTGGAAATTGCATGCCTTGCACTATTTAAATTTATGATAAAAATTTTATTTTATTTATTTATTTATTTAATTTTTTGAGACAGAGTCTCACTCTGTTGCCTGGGCTAGAGTGCTGTGGTGTCAGCCTAGCTCACAGCAACCTCAAACCCCTGGGCTGAAGGGATCCTTTTGCCTCAGTCTCCCAAGTAGCTGGGACTACAGGCATGCGCCACCATGCCTGGATAATTTTTTCTATATATATTTGGAATTAGTTATATTTCTTCTATTAAGAAGAAATTAATTTCTTTTTATTATTAGTAGAAATGGGGTCTTGCTCTTGCTCAGGCTGATTTCGAACTCCTGACCTTGAGCAATCCGCCCGCCTTGGCCTCCCAGAGTGCTAGGATTATAGGCGTGAGCCACCGCGCCCGGCATAAATTTATGATAAAAATTTTAGATGTCAACCAAAATGTGCAGGGCCTACGTAGTGTGTCAACATTCTTTGGGGGATGATGTGAGCTTAAAAGTTTGCAGGCTCCCTGCCCTGTGGTACCTTATGCACTGTAGGTGCATAGAAATGTTTGGATTTGAAGAGAGAGGTGTGTAAAACATTAGAAAGGATAAAATTAAAATGATCATACAAAAACTTGAAGTTAGCAAGTTTCAATACATGAGGTTCTCTAATGGGTGCCTTAGATGTGCTCTTCTTGACGGCTCCTGAGCATCTTTGGGGACTCTGGGGTTCTCAGAAACCTTGAACCTCCGTTTTCAGACTGGGAAGTTGGCAGCAGAGACAAATGTGACCTTGTGGGATTGGCCAAGTCCCTGAAGACCAGTACTCTAAGAGGGAATAGAGACTTTGGTTGCTCATTCATCCACCCAAGCAGCCACCCAGCTTTGCAGCGCGCTGGGCCTGGGCTGGGCACCTGGCTGGAGGCTGGAGGGAGATGCAGGGAGAGAGTTGAGTTAGGCCGGTCCCTTCCTCCAGGAGCCTGCAGGCTGTGGTGAAGCTTGGCCTCTGGGCTGGCCGAGGCTCTCCTGGAGACACCCTTTTCTCTGCTTCCCTCTCCCCTCTGGCATTGTGCCCAACTGATGGAACTGCTTGCGGTGGAAGGGGATTTTGCTGTCCTGCTGGTCTAGCCAGTCCAGTTGCAGTGGGGAGCAGGGCCCGACTGGCAGCCGCTCCCCCTTCCCTGCACCCCTGAGCTCCTGAGCCCTCCCTCACCTATGCTTCTGGCCGCCTTGGGCTGTTGATTCCTCGGTAGCAGGAGCCAGGCCATTTTTAGGAGTGATGAGTGGATGGAAAAATGTCACCAGTCACTCATGGCAGTTGCCACCAAAGCTTAATTAAGACCAGACAACTTCAGCGGCGTTGCTTTGTAGATGGTGCAGGAAGAATGCCCGGTCATAGCGCAAGGATTCAGGGGCTCAGGCAAGCCTGTGTTGTCCTTTTGTCTCACCTTTGTGCAAAGCGCCCTGCTCCCCAGCGTGGGGAAGGCAAACGTGCACAACATGTAGTTTCTGCCCTCAGGGAGGTTCTCGTTAAAATTTTTAAAAATTGTGTGTGAAAAGAATTGGGTAGGATATGGCATCATGTTTATACTCCTGCCCCTGTCCTTCTCCTCAGACAGAGAAAGGGAGGGCAGAGAAAGAGAGGGAGAGGGAAGGAGAGAGAGCGAGGGAAAGATACGGAGAGAGAGGAAAAGAGAGGCAGAGAGACGGAGGGAGAACGGGAAAGAGAGGGAAAGAGATGGAGAGAGAGGGCGAGAGGGGGCGGGGGGAGAGACACACGGAGAGAGGGCTCTGTCCCTGTCTTCTCAGGCTCTGCCTCTCTCTCTGTGGGACCGAGGGCTCCTGGGCCCTGGGTGCTGATGGGGTAGCCCTTGGTGAGGGGAAGGCGGAGAGTACTTGAGAGGGAAAGAACCGCTGGAGAGAAAAATAGAACAGATCCAGGAAGTGGGTGTGAGGGATGAGGGAGTCAAGAGCCGTATTCTAGGATTTGGGGACCAGTTTTGGCGGGGAGTTAGTCCAGGCTGAGGCACAAGGAGAGGGCTGCCGGGTCCCCGCGGATTGGAAGGGAAGGTGAGAGGGGAACAGTGGAGAAAGACGGTTCGCTTAAGTGCTGGTGTGGGTGGTGACTTAGATCCCCTTCCATGTTCTACAAGAGACGCAGGTGAAGATTGGAATTGCTTCTAATTAATTTTGGTTTCTAGGCCTCACTTCCTAAACTGTTATATCAGCTTCTGTGAGTCTACTGGGCTGTCATAACAAAGTACCACAGACCAGGTGACCGAGACAACGGGTTCATTGTGCCCAGTTCTGCAGACTGAAGACTGAGCTCGCGGTGTTGGCAGGGTTGGCTTCTCTGAGGGCTGCGAGGCAAGGACCTACTCCAGGCCTCTGTCCTCGGCTCCCACGTGGCCACCTTCGTGCTCACGTGGTGTTCTCCTTGTACACGTGCTGTGTCCAAATTTCCCCCTTTTACAAGGACAGCAGTCATATTCGATTAGGGGCCTACCCTGCTCTGTTATGACCTCGTCTTAGCTAATGACATCTGGAATAACCTTATTTCCAAATAAGGTCGCATCTGGGACACTGGGGGTTAAGACTGCAACATGAATTTTGGGGAGACCAATTCAATCCACAACACAGATAGACACTGGACTCCATGGTGCCTTGGCTTGTAATTGGGTTGTAGGTATTTTTTCATTAAATGAGTTCATGTACATAGTGGTGTAGATGGTAAAATACTAGGCGTTTGTCATCGCTAAACTACAATAAAAATAATAACTCCCAGTTCAAAGCGGGCTATGCTATTTGAAATGTAAATTTAATCATGCTGTTCTCACGCTTCAAACCCTTCAGCGCCTTTTCCTTCTCTTGAAGTAAAACGCCAGTTTCTTACTGTGGCTTCTGAAGGTCTCAGGACAGGCCCCTGCCCGCGCCTCCCCGTGCATCCCAGGCCGTTTGCTCACTCTGCTGACCACACTGGCCGTCCTTCTTTCAGTCTTTGAGTTCTACAAATGCAGCTGCGTTTGAGGTCATTGCACAGACTGCCCTGGCTCAGCAATGCTCTTTCTTCCTGTGCCCAGTTCTCTCTTACTCTGCACGGCCCGATGCTCCTCCTCCTCCAAGTTGTGGCTTAAATCATCTCCTCAGAGGCCTTTCCTGACCCCCCCGATCTAAAGTTAGTTACCCCATTATTATCTCTTATGGCGTGGAGGGCCGAATGGTATCTCCCAAAAAGATATACCCACGTCCTGGAATCTGTGAATGTGACTTTATCCAGGAGAAAGGGTCTTTGCAGATTTAATTAAATTAAGGATCTCAAGATGGGATCATCCTGGATTATCTGAGTGGGCTCTAAATCCAATGACACAAGTCCTTGCAGAGACACACAGAAGAGAAACGCGTGGGGAGCAGAGAGGGCCATGCAGAGTCGGAGGCAGAGGCTGGAGTGATGCAACACAAGCCAATGAACACCTGCGGCCCCCAGAGGCCAGGAGAGAAGGACAGATTCTTCCCGAGAGCCTTTGGAGGGAGTGTGGCCTTGCTGACACCTCAGTTCCAGACTCCTGGGTCCCCAGAATGGCGAGAGACTAATTTCTGTTGTTTTAAGGCATCCAATTTATTATAGAAGCTACAGCAAATTAATGCACACGGCACCCTGTTCTTTTCCTTCATGTCACTTATGATGATTCTTCGTATCCTAGACTTGGTCACCTGTTTACTGTCTGCCCCCAGCTCCCCTCGACATCGCATCCCACTGGGTCCTTTCCCTTCCCTGTTGTATCCGCAGCACCCAGCACAGTATCGGACTCAGTGGATGCAGAATAAATGTTTGTTGAATGAATGAAAATAGATAGCATGTCTCCTTGTTTAGAATCGTTTAACGAAAGCTGGGTATGGTGGCTCACACCTGTAATCCAAGCACTTTGGAAGGCCGAGGCAGAGACCAGGAGGTGGAGACTAGCCGACTAGCCTGGATAATGTAGGGAAATCCTCTCTCTCTCGCTCTCACAAACACACACACACGTTAAAAAATTACTTGAGTATGGAGGTGCATGCCTGTAGTCTCAGCTACTTGGGAGGCTGAGAGGGATGAATTGCTTGAGCCTTGGAGTTCAAGATTGCAGTGAGCTATGATCATGCCAACGCACTTCAGCCCGGCAACAGAGAGTGAGACCCTGTCTCTTAAAAAAAAAAAAGCATCATCTTCTGCAGAGACTTAGGTATGGTACTTGGCTCCTTGTGGGTAGAAATTGTGCTTCTTTTGTACTTGACATCACCTGAGGCTGCTGCTCTTTGCAAGGGTGTAACCATTCCTTCTGACCTTGAGCCCACATGTTAACTTTCTTTGCTAATCCTTTCCTTATAGAAAGGGAGGCATTCAACTTCCCCTTGGTCCTTGTCCAAATGACCCCAGACACCCATGCAAGTCAGGGGCAGCCTAGGTTGGAGCCTGGAGACAGAGTGTGGAAGGGCCTGGGCACACACGGTATCAGCGGGTTTAACACCAAAGAAAGCGCGTTCTCTGAAGAGAAGGGTAGTTGCTCAAGGCTTTGTCTAATGTTAAGGCAGAGGGGATGGCCCATTTGAACTGGTTTAGTATTCATGATAATATATGGTTCAGGACTCAATAAAAGGGTATAATTCTATTGAGGGATTCCACTGAGCTCATAAACCACTGAGTGCGGCTCGTCAGCAGAATGCAGAGGTTGGGTTACCATGGAGCCTGTCCACAGGGACTGCTGTTGATCACTCCAGAGCAAGAATGAGCACAGGGCTCCCCTAGACGGCATGCCTGGAAAATCAGTACCCAAATAATTAGCTAAATTTAGTGTGTGTGTATGTGTGTGTGTGTGTGTGTGTGTGTGTGTGTGTGTGTGTGTGTGTAGTCCCAAAGTATACCAAGGATCACAGAGGAACAGTTTCATTACGTGGTATTTGTTAGTGAAGTTTATGTGCAAAAAAATCTGTCACTAGAGATGCTATAAATAAGCAAGTGGATGCTACCTAGACTCTGGGTGAAAAAGCCTTACTTTTACCCAGAAATCATGACAGTAAATGTGAAAAGTGGCATGGCATAAGATGGTAGGGAATAGTGGGGACTGTGGTAGATTGGAAAGTGCATGTCTGCAAACCCTGGGTTTGCCAGACAAAACATATTTACAGCCAGTGTGAGATATTGATCTATATGCGTTTTTATTTTTAGTTTTTAGAGGTAGTGTCTTACTCTATCTCTCAGGGTAGAGTTCAGTGGTGTTATCATAGCTCACTGCAGCCTTGGACTCCTGGGCTCTAGCAATGCTCCTGCCTCAGCCTTCCAAGTAGCTGGGATCACAGGTGCATGCCACTATGCCTGCTAATTTTTCTTACTTTTTGCCCAGGCTGGTTTTGAACTCCTGGCCTCAAGCAATCCTCCTGGAAGAGCCACCCAAAGTGCTGAGATTACAGGTGTGAGCCACCACACTCAGCCTACTTGCTTATCTTTCCACCAGACCAGGGATTCACAAACTGCAGCTCTTGGGTCCAAATTTGGCTTGCTACTTATTTTTATAAAGTTTTATTGGAGGATGAGTATGCCCCTTTGTTTACATATTGCCTATGGCTACTTTTGAGCTACAGTATCAGGGTTGAGTAGTTGTGCAGGAGAACAGATGACCCTCAAACTCTAAAATATTTATCACTTGGCCTTTTACGGAAAAGTTTGCTGACTCTTATACTAGTCTTGAACTTCAGGTCAGCTGGGCACATGTTGTCCATGGTAGGTACTGTGGGTTGCTTATCCTGCAGCCCTCCCCCTTTTCCTTGCTAACAGAGTCAGCCATGAGTTTCAGGGACATGGGGGATGGGCTTTTCCCTGGCCCTAGAGGGCAAATCTTGACTAGTTTAGCCAAGAGGGGTCGTCTCTCTCCTCCTACTAGTTATGTGGCTTAGGCATAGGCTGTGACGGAATTATGGCCAATGAGATGTGAAGGAAAACCTGCTGGGGGTTTCAGAGAAGGGAAACCTGTGAGACAGTTTCACACAAAAGAAGGAGCTGTCTGTCCTTCTTTTGCCTCTGAACATCATTGAGAGAGGAATGCAGTGCTGGCAGTATTTACAGCACCTTGGGAGGAGCCCAAGGCCAAAAGCCAGAGAGCTGAGGATGGCAGAGTAGCAAGATAGAACCCGGGTCTTCAATGGCATAGTAAAAACCAAATTAGAAAAGTGTATGGTGGTGAATGAAATCCAACACACTTATAGAATTTTCATAAAGATAATATGTTCTGTTTACACTGGAGACTATGATGAGATTGCTTTCTTGCAGATATCTCTTAAAAAATGGCTAGCCTAATTGATGTTTTTTAAGTGCAACAGCGACGCAACTAGAATGTTTTCTAATTTCCAACAAGGAACTTAAAGTAGCTTGAAAGTCTTTGACAGAGGCATCAATTTTAAGACACACATTATAATATGAAGGAAATACTAACCCTGTTAAGTATATCTGATCAGGCCCATCCCAAGAAAACATATTGGGTTATTTTCTGGTACTGATTAGGAATACTGACAGAAAAAAGTCAGAGTAAAACTTATCAGCATCTTATACTGTGTTGATTTTGAATTCCAGAAGTTCCTGGTTATCTAAACATGATTGGCACAGGGAACCCTTAAAGTAAATCCTCTTAAAATAGTGGCTAATGTTTCTTATCAAATCTAAAACAAACATGCAAATAAACACACAAACCAAAAACCAAAAAAAAAAAAAAAAATAACCTTGACTCATACTTTGTAAATTAAAAGCTGCCTTCATTGAACTGAAATGAGAACTTAGTAGGAGAAGATCTTTGCAACATACACGACAACAAAGGATTAGTCAATAAGAAAAGAAAATAGGCTGGGTGCGGTGGCTCACGCCTGTAATCCTAGCACTCTGGGAGGCCAAGGTGGGAGGATTGCTTGAGCTCAGGAGTTTGAGACCAGCTTGAGCAAGAGTGAGACCCTGTCTCTAGTATAAATAGAAAGAAATTAATTGGCCAACGAAAAAATATATAGAAAAAAAAAATTAGCCGGGCATGGTGGCGCATGCCTGTAGTCCCAGCTACTTGGGAGGCTGAGGCAGGAGGATCGCTTGAGCCCAGGAGTTTGAGATTGCTGTGAGCTAGGCTGATGCCATGGCACTCTAGCCCGGGTGACAGAGCAAGACTCTGTCAAAAAAAAAAAAAAAAAAAAAAGAAAGAAAATAGAAAAATGGGCAAAAGACATGAACAGATATTTCTCAGAAGAGGAAGTGTAAGAAGCCAATCAACTTCTGAATTTTTGCTCAGTACCATTAGGGTCCGGGAAATTCAGATCAAGACCTCAACAAGATTACCCTTCACATCCATTTAGTTGGGGAAAATGTACCTTATATGTAAGGAAATTTAGGTTACAATTGTAACTGTGCACTAACTCTTAAAACATACAAAGTAAGAATCAAATGTTATTTTTTGGGGTGTGTGTGTGTATGTGTAATTTGTTAAAACCAAATCATTACACTACCCAGTATCCAGTCTTATCATAAAAAGACTCGATGTTGACAAAAATATTTGAGGACATTAAATTCTGATGTTTAAATAATTCTATTCATATTTTGAAACTTTTTCGTAAGCGTCATCTCTGCAGACGTTTCCTTTTAAATTGTTAGCTAGTCGACTTTGGGCAGATTCCCCTTTGCCAAGGGGCCTACGTTTGCTTTGAGCAGCTCTTTACCATCACTCTCCTTGAATTTGTAACTTCTCGCATCTTTGAGATTGTCACTGTCACTTTGCATTAAAAAGATGTTGCATGGTAGGGCATTTGGAGCCTCTCTTTGAGCTTGATGAAGAATTTGACTTGAGAAGTGCTGGGAAAACTGGATATCCACATGCAGAAGATTGAAACTGGATCCCTACCTTACCTCCCACAAAAATCAACTCACGGTGGATAACAGACTTAAACCTAAGGCATGAAACCTTAAGAATTCTAGAAGAAAATGTTGGGAAAACTCTTATAGACATTGGCCTAGGCAAAGAATTTATGAAGACGCCAAAAGCAATCACAGCAACAGCAAAAATAAATAAATGGACCTGATCAAATTAAAAAGCTTCTGCACAGCCCAGGAAACTGTCATTAGAGAGAAAAGACAACTTACAGAATGGGAGAAAATATCTGCATTCTACACATCCTATAAAGGGCTGATAACAAGAATCTATACAGAACTTAAGAAAATTAACAAGAAAAAAATCAAACAACCCTATCAATAAATGGGCAAAGGACATGCATGAACAAAAACTTTTCAAAAGAAAACAGACCAATGGCCAGCAAACATATAAAAAAGTGCTCAACGTCTCTAATCATCAGGAAATGCAAATCAAAACCACAATGAGATATCACATAACTCCAGTGAGAATGGGCTTTATCAAAAAGTCCCAAAACAACAAATGCTGGTGTGGATGTGGAGAGATAGGAACACTCTTACACTGCTGGTGGGACTGCAAATTAGTGCAACCTCTGTGGAAAAGAATTTGGAGATATCTCAAAGAGCTAAAAATAGGAATACCATTTGATCTGGCAATCCCACTGCTAGGTACCTACCCAAAGGAAAAAAAGACATTCTATAATAAAGACATCTGCACTTGAATGTTTATGGCAGCACAATTCACAATAGCAAAGATGTAGAAATAACCCAAGTGCCCATCAATACATGAGTGGATTAATAAAATGTGGTATATGTATACCATGGGTACTACTCAACTACAGAAAACAATGGTGAACTAGTACCTCTTATATTATACTGGATAGAGCTGGAGCCCATCCTTTGAAGGGAGGTATCACAAGAATGGAAAAAGAAGCACCACATGTACTCATATCACCATCAAATTGGTACTAACTGATCAACACGAAGGTGCTCACATGGTAGTAATACTCACTGGGTGCTGGTCAGGAGAGGCGTGGGGTGGGGTGGGGGTAGGTAAACTCACAACTGATGGGTGTGGAGCTCATTGTATGTGAGAAGGGCAAGCTTGTAGCCCTGGCTTGGGAGAGGCAAAGGCATTATGTGTAACCAAAGTGTTTGTACCCCCATAATATTCTTTTTTTTTTTTTTTTTTTTTGAGACATAGTCTCACTCTGTTGCCTGGGCTAGAGTGCCATGGCATGAGCCTAGCTCACAGCAACCTTAAACTACTGGGCTCGAGTGATCCTTCTGCCTCAGCCTCCTGAGTAGCTGGGACTGCAGGCATGCACCACCATGCCCAGCTAATTTTTTTCTATATATTTTTAGTTGGCCAATTAATTTCTTTCTATTTTTGGTAGAGACGGGGTCTCACTCTTGCTCAAGCTGGTCTCGAACTCCTGAGCTCAAGCAATCCTCCCTCCTCGGCCTCCCAGAGTGCTAGGATTACAGGCGTGAGCCACCACACCCGGCCACCCCATAATATTCTGAAACAAAGGAAAGGGTTGCTGCTGGGAGGAGGTTGGCAGCTGGCGTGGCCCACAGTTGCTTTTGTCTCTCTAGCAAGCATTTCCCCCTTTTTGGTAATAATGCCCTGATTTTCTTGGGGAGACCCACTGTCTCCAACTGTCACTCCATGTGGCTTCATTGAGCCTGCTCCCGCCTCCAACTCCATGGTGGGCGTGTGTCCCAGTCCCGGCCAGTCCGAATACTCTCATCTCCCTGGCTGTAGCAATCGGTTCAGGGATGGGCCTGTGACGGACACCAGCCCAGTGCGATTCCATTCTGGGATTTTTGATGGACTTGTTGGAAAAGGGAAGGGCCTTCCTTTCTCCTGGGGTTGCTGAGCTGCTGGAATGTAAGCCTGGACCTGCTGGTGGTCATCTCTGTGGCCATCTGGGGAGAGCAGATCTGAGAAGACAGCCAGCACAGAGACAGCAGTGTGCTGTCACGAAGGGAGATGGTTTCTTCTTGATGACATTTTTGGAAAGGCTTTTATTTTCTATTTTGCAAAGGTTGTTTGAATTGGGTTTCTTTCACTTGTCCTCCGAGGAGGCCAGTGGACTAATATGACGGCAGAATTGAGGCGAAGCCCACATTCCTTAGTTCTTCACTGCATTCTCCTCTACGCTTGGATCCTTCCCCTGCAGTCATGTGCCCAGTGTCCACCTGCTTCTGGAGTGTGGTCTAGTGAGAGGCGGTGTTATCACATGTGTAAGAAATTGCCGTCTATCTGGATGGATCCCTGTCCACATCAGCCACCCAAGTTATCTAAGAAAACATTTATTCCATGGAAGGGTGGATCAAACTTCACTCACCCTCAGAAGGCTTGTACAGTCCCTCAAAATGAACCTTCATAGCAGAGGGAACCCAAGCCAGCATGGACAGTGCAGGCCTTTGAAGAGGGTTAGAAGAATTACTATGTGGGTCCCACCCTTGGAGTTGGAGGTGGGAGCAGGCTCAGTGAAACCAAATGGACTGACAGTTGGGGAACAGTGGATCTCCCCAGGGAAATCAGGGTACTATTACCAAAAAAGGGAGAAATGCTTGCTAGAGAGACAAAAAAGTAAGAAGTCAGGACACATGATTAGGTTTTCTTTGTCTTCTTACTCTTTTGCTGTATTCTGTACCACTGAACATGGCCAAAAATAGTATAATAATGCTAGCAAGGTGGTTGTGGATTTGGGCAGTTAAATAAACAGCTTAGCGAACACTTTTCTTGGACTTCCAACATGTAAAATGCTGAAGGTAAAAATGAGTTAAACTGGGGTGTATGTATCAGTCAGGTCAGGTTGGGTTTTGCTGTGGTAACAAACAGTCCTTAAATCCCAGTGGCTTTTAACAACCAAGGTTTTTTTCCCTCTCATGCTACATGCCCACTGTGGGGTGGGGAGGGTACCCCAGCCGACGGAGCAGCCATCATCTCTAACATGGTCAGTCAGCACCTCAGAGGGCATAAGAGCTCTGGGGGTCATGCACTGGCAATTAAATGTCACATGTCACTTTTGCTCACAACTCATGGCTCAGAACTAGGCCCCATTGAACCATAAGGGAACCAGAAAATACATTCCTACTCCGGTTTGGAAGGGGAGAGGAAGTGGAAATATTTGGTGAGCAGCACACATCAGAGCCATGGTAGGAAAGTTCTGGCCTTGTCTTTTTGGAGGGGCAATAAAGTGTAGAGGGGAAGTAGAAGGGACACCAGTTATATGGAGGTGGGCAGAAAGGTGGCGAAGGGGAGGCTGGGGGTGTAATGAACAGGCTTGGGGTCCCCCGAGTGTGTCATTCCGTCTGCTGTACTAGAGCTACCACTTGTTGCACGTGTATTATGTGCCAGGTAAGCTCTCATGCTAAGTCCTTGGATCAGTTAATTGGGGTGCTTAGGAGGTTAATGACAGAAATGCACTCTGGCCAACACGCAAAGATGGGTGGTCTCAGAAGGCTGCAGGGGAGCTCACAGAACTGCAGTGAAAGCAGAGGAACCAGACCTGCCGGTGGACATCAAATAGTCCAGGGCTCTTGGCAGCAGGACCAACCACAGCCTCTTCACCTCCAGCTGTTTCCTGTCTTCAGATCACAGGATTCAGATTCCCGGCAGAGAGGCTATGACGTGGCTTGGGTTTTGGGGCATCCTTGGCACAGCCAGGACTCCTTGACCAGCAATCCCACTAAGACTGAAGATACTAGGGACTGCCATCAGAGGGAAATCAAGGAGCTACTTTTAGAATGGGGAGTGACTGATGACTGCTTAGACAAAAAGATGTTTGTCACAGCACTTTTAAATCCAAATGGATTTTCACAACCCCAGTATGAATATCATTGTTCCCATGTTTTCACACAAGGAGGCTGGGCCTCTAAGCCTAAGTAATGTCCCAATAGCACACAGTGGGTGTCTTAGCTTATCTGGGCTGCTATAATAACAAAATACCATAAGCTGGGCAGCTTATAAACAACAGAAATTGATTGCTGATGGTTCTGGAGGCTGGAAGTCCAAGATCAAGGTGCAGGCAAATTCAGTGAATGATGAGCCCCTGCTTTGTGGTTCACAGATGGTGTTTTCCAGTTGTGCCCTCATGTGGCAGAAGAAGCTGGCTAGCTCTCTGGGGTCTCTTATAAGGACACCAATCCTAATCACGAGGGCTCTGCTCTCATGTCCTAATTGCCTCCCAAACACCTGACCTCCTAATATCATCACCTTGGGGATTAGGATTTTAACATATGAATTTTGGGGAACACAAACATTCAGACCAAAGCAGCTGGTGTCAGAGACCCAACTCTGTGGACCCTAGAAGCTGTATCTTGACCGTTGTTATCGGCTGTCTCATGCGAATCTGGTGGCCTTTTTATTGCTATTTTCACTGGCATTAAAATGATTGCTACTAATTATGTGACTACTATATTTGTGAACTCTTTATAGTCTACAGGTATTTTTGCATATGTGATCTCCTCGGACCTCCGTGAACAGTATGAGGTGGGCAGACGCCCTGTCATTCATCCTGTTTGTTGGATGAAGACATGTTTGGGAGCTGGCAGAGGTGGGCCTGGCATTGCCATGGTCTTGTTTTCCAGCTGGAGGTGATGACTGGCTGGGGCTGGCCCGTTTGCTGATTTGCAGTGTGGGGCTGGCAAATTGTGGTCAGCTCCGAACTGGAGGGAAGGACTGTGGTTGGAATTAACCAGGCACATGAGATGTGTGGAATCCAGAGCCTCTGAAGCAAGAGCTTGGTCTCCAGGCCTTGCCTGGTGGTTTTCAGGAAGAGTTCTCTATTCTTATATCTAGACCTTATTTAATGTAAGTGTGTCTGGGTCTTGCTTAATGGTGTTAACAGAATTGGGAAGTACGACTGCAGTGAAGGGAGCTCCGCTCCCTGCCATGCCTGGCTTAGGAGGCCCCTAGCAAATGTTCATGTAAAATGGATATCTGAAAACACATTTTTGCAGTTTTGGGGATGTATGTGGAAGTGAGTCAAAAATAAAAGAATGGAGGGGCGCTGGTAATTGGAGATTCTCTGTCACTCACCCTCAGCTTCCTGCCCGGGTGTGCCCAGCCAGCCCTGCTTCCCCAAAGCTTAGAGGCTGTATAGGGTGGTGGTTGGGGTTGACCAGATGTCTCTGGTGTCTGAGTTCAAATCCTAGCACACTGCTTGCTGCTCTGTGACTCTGGGTGAGTTTATTCATCTCTGTGGGCCTGTTTCTCCATTAGTAAAATGTGGCCACCTTGTGGGCATGAGGATTAAGTGAGCTAATACACAGAAAGCAGCTAGAGCAGTGCTCCGCATGCAGGAGACATTCAATAAATAGTAAATCGGAGAGATTGAGTGTGACTTGTGCAAAGGTACAAAGCTAGGGAGTGGGGGAGTCAGACTCGAGACCTGGATTGGAGTCCAGATTCTGAATGATTCATCCCATGGTGCCATGCTGCCTCTCAGAGGGCAGTGGGTCCTGGCAGAAAGCAGAAGGTTGGTGTTTTCACTTCACCTCCTGTTGAAACTCTCCCAGGATTAATCATCATCTCATCTTCAATGGGCTTCTTAGCTTGCGAAGAGAAAGCGTGATCCTTGGTCCAGATCGTTTCCTTAAACTCCCCTGGCCTTGTGGTTTTCAGTCCTGCCCTGACCTCTGAAAGGGAGCATTGTAAGCTTGAGAATAATATGGGCAGTAGCATTTTCTATAGTACATGCTCACGTACATACGGGAGAAAACTTTCTTCATGGAGAGTCCTCTAGCTTGACGCTGGTGCAACTGATTTGAACAATCAGAAGATGCACTATCTAATGTAACAGGGAGTCCAGAGGTGGGGTAGCTTCAGGTGTGGCATGATCAGGGTGCTATCTGTGGCTGTCTGGGCATGGCCTTTCTCCACATGTCTACTCTGCACTTTGGGCTGGCTTCCTTCCTCGTGGTGTTTGGTAGCTTGCAGTAAATAGCCTTACGTGCTCGTTACCTCCAGGAGAGAGATGTAACACACTCAGTACTTTCATTTCAGTCGGGCCAGCTTAGGCTACACACCCATCCTGACCCAATCACTGTAACACTATGTGCTGCCTGGCTCCAGTCCACATTCCTGAAGCAATCACTGGGAATCCCTTAGGCCGATCAGGCCCCTTGCTGGGGTGGGGGCAGACTCAGACACTTGGGGACACAGGGGCTCTTCAGGAGAGGGGCGGCAACCAGAAAACCGATTCTGTTGGGATGGAGAAAGAAGGAGTGGATGGTGGAGACTCAGCCAGCAGGGCCCACTGTGATGTACAAAGCCAGGGAGGGCAGGTGGCACAGTAAGAAAATGCTGTTTTAGCTTCTGCCCAGGAATCCAGAGAAAAAAGATGTAATAACAATGTTCTATCTCTTCAGTCAAAACTCTAATAACAGTTGTGAGGTCACTACATTTAATTTAACAGAAAAGTGTCCTAGTGGCTGCTATTTGTAGACTGGCCATTGAACCAGGTGCTTCCCTGACATCAATCATATCATTTAACAATTTAATCCTCACAACCCCTTGAAGTTGGAATTATTACACCTGTTTCGTAGGTGAGGAAACAAGGCGCCTAGTGGTCTTTCGACTTGCTCAAGATCAGACAGCTGAGGAGGACAGAGTAGGGAAACCAAACTCCACTTTCTGTGTGGAAAAAGCCCCAGCACAATGTTTTGCTTATTATAATTAAGAAACAAAAATAAGAAGTGTGGGTGTGTTTGATGTGGGTCTCATACCGTTGTTGGAAATCAGGAAACGGATGCCCTTTAGCCTCTGGGTCCATGGGTAAAACATGACAAACATTGTTAAAATTTGAAAGTAAGTGCACAATAGGACCAGGAGAATTGGGAGAGTGGGTGGGAAGCCACCGTGCATCCTTGCCCATGAAAGGACAGAATCCTACCTAGAATTGGGGCAGGAAGGTGAGACCCCCTTCCCACGACCCAGGAGGGCTGCTCATGATTGGACATCACCATGGGAGTGATGTAAATGGTTGTTTTATGCTAACAGGGTCTTTGAAAAGAAGACTTCTTTTGGTTCAGCTTGTCCATCATCTAGATGGCATCTATAGCATTAAAACTCACATGGATACTAAAATGAATTTTTCTTGTGAGGAGCACTCACTGCGCAGGTTATTATGTTTGGGCCAATGAGACACATGGCATAGTAGCTATCTGGGGGGGTTCTTAGAGGGTGGCTCTGTGGTTGCCCTCATAGGCTGCTGGAGTCGGCATCTACAACCCCTCCCTGTGCAGTGGGTATTGGGTGTATTAGTGTAGTAGCTGCTGTAACAGATGACCACAAACTTGGTGGCTTGAAACAACACAGATTGATTCTTCTGTAGTTCTGGAGACCAGAAGTCCAAAGTAAGGCTGGAGTCAAGGAGTTATCAAGGCTCTGTTCCTTCAGGAGGCTCTAGGGAAAACCCATTTCCTCATCTTTTCCAGCTTCTAGAGGCCGCCCGCATGCCTTGGCTAGTGGCCCCTTCCTCTGTCTTCAAAGCACATTACTCCAACCTCTGCTTCCGTTGTCACATCTCCTCTGATCCTCTTGCCTTTCTCTTATAAGGACCCTTGTGTTTATATTAGGGCTCCCTGGATAATCCAGAATAATCCTCCCATCTCAATATCCTTAACTTAATCACACCCACGAAGTCCCTTTTGCCACATAGCATAACATATACACAGGTTTTGGGGATTAGAACATAGACAGTTTGGGGGTATCATTATTCTGCACACCACATCAGGGGTAATAAGCAAGGCATCACCTTAAAAGGCTGGCATCACCCACCGCTGAGGACTCTGTCTCTAATAGACCAGCTTCAAATGGAAGCTAGTGACAGACTGTTCACCATTGCTCTCACTTGGAATTTTCAATTTTAGTTTGGTAACCTTTGACAGAGAGGATTTTGAGGCTGTCCATGTACATGTGTTAACAGTAACTGGAAAAGGGAGGGATTAGCTGGTGCAAACACATGCCCTCCTCTCACCTGCCAGAGAGTTTGAACTTGGATGGTCATACCCCTCTCCACGTGCAGGCTCTGGTGTGTCCTCGCACTGCCCTTCCCTACCTGGTGACTGTAGGAGGCTGGTCACAGGCGACTCTGCAAACAGACACAGAGTTGAGTGAGGCCAAGGAATGGGATAGAGGAAATGGGGAGCTGGGAAAACTCTGGGGGCAGAGTTTGCAAATTTCAAATGTTTATGTACCATTGTTAACAATTTGTCCCATATTGGTGTCTCATCTGTACTATAATTTATTTAATATTTTTCTTTAAATTCACTTTTAGTGCAATAAATTGTTATATCTGATATCACTTCTATAAATGGAAAAAGCAGAAGCACTATTGAAAGAATGTTATAACACAAATAATTATTAAAATAAAAAGATGTGCTTAGACCACTTAAAGTACTCTCATTTGCTGTACTTGTCAGAAGTTTTCAAACTTTAATGTGCATACACATCGCTTGGAGGGCTTGTTAAAATGCAGATTCTAATTCAGTCCCCTCTTGGATATAGTCTGAAATTCTACATTTTTAAGCAACAGTGGTAACCAGAGATTCAGCATCATAATCACACATGCAGGGGGCCCTGTTCGGTGCACCCCCAACCTCCCTTCACCCCACCTTCTGCCCACTTCCACATCATGGCACTGTTTTAATTCCCCTCTACATTTTATCTGCCTTCCACCAAGACAAGCCCAGAACTTACCTACCATGAATCTCATGAGTACTGCTCACCAAATATTTCCAGT
This sequence comes from Lepilemur ruficaudatus, assembly GCA_963574885.1. NCBI lineage: Eukaryota > Metazoa > Chordata > Mammalia > Primates > Lepilemuridae > Lepilemur > Lepilemur ruficaudatus. The sequence goes on along the minus strand of CAUYRT010031760.1, from coordinate 122,454 downwards.
TCTGCCCCTTCCACCACAGGGTAGGATTGTTCTTTCTGGTCTCCTTATTGCTGAATAGGGCCTAGCTCTGGCCCATGAGTTGTGGAGTAAAAGTGACGTACGTGTGTCATTTAGTTGCTCTTATTTCATTGGGATGCTGACTGCTGACTGCACTGGAGATGGTGGCTGATCTGTTAGCCTGGGCACCCTTGCCTACCCACAATGGTCATGGAGCATGAACAAGACATAAACTTTTGTTGTTAAAAGCCACTGGGACTTAGAGATGTTTTGTTACTGCAGCAAAACCTAGCCCACCCTGACTGATACATACACCCTCGTTTCATCCTCTTTGCCCTTCAGCACTTTGCATGTCATAAGCCCACTTAACAGTGTTTGTCATGTTGCTTATTTTCCTTCCCAAATCTACAACTACTATGCTAGCAGTCTTATACTATTTTTGGCCATGTTTGGTGGCACAGAAGATAGTGAAAGAGGGATAAGAGAAAGACAGCCCAGTCATGTCTCCTTGCTTCTCATGGGGTGGTACTTTGAGCCGTGAGGATGGATACCACGCTGCAGGAGGTGCCGCAGAGCTCTTGGGTGTAGATGGACATGGCACTCACTCAGCCAGCGTGTGCTGGACTCACACTGTGTGTTAGCTGCTGGCTTAGATGTAGGCACTCTGGGACCCTGCAGGAGCCCCCAGTTTGGCAGAGGAAGGTGTGGGGGGAAAGCTAAGCAGCTCAGCTCAGCACTGTTGAAGGCACGAGCCACTTTTGGAGATTCAGGTGACATCTGAGTCAAGTTCTTAAAGAAAGCAGCCCATACCTGGCCCAAACCAGCTTGGAAGCTGAACAAAGAAGCACCGAGCATGTTGGTGGGCAGAATTCTTGGCTCCCAGCTCCTCAGGGGCATTAGATGGTAAACTTCCTGGAACCATGGTGCTCAGAAAATTTGCAATTGCTTGATAGATCCCCTCTTCCAGGGCTTTTTGTGCTGAGAGATGGAGGTATGGGCAGCTGAAGAAGCATGTTTTCACTGAGTACTTAGAAAAGAGTAGGAACTTGATCTAACATGATGCCAAAGGAAATGGGAACAGCAAAAGCCAGGCTTTCTCTGTGGTGTTTGGAGGAAAGTAGCAGCCCCAGGAGCTGGGACTTGAGGAGTGAAGAGTATGTGAGATGAAGAGGTTCGGGGGTTGCCATGGTTTCCGGGGGGGTTGAGCATGACCATGTTGGAGTTACTGTTTTAACAGAAAGCTGTAGCAAAGTGACAGGAGTGAAGGGCTTATGCTGAAAAGGGAGGTAGCTCTAGTTTTGGCAGACCTGGGAACACCCCTTATGGTAAACTAGCTTACTTGAAAGAAATTACACCCTCCTCTCATTTTGTGCAAAATGAATGCAAAATCTTTGGAATAGAATGATGAGGTTAATATCCTTTAATGCTATAAATGCCAATAAACATATGAAAACATGCTCAACCTTGTCAGTAATGAGGGAAATCACAGGTGGTGGTTCAACTGAATTCCTGAATTTGTGCAAGACCCATGGTGACCTGTGTTGTGTTCTTTCCTGCTAGATTTGAAAGTGGGAGGATATAGGCTGACATTGGTGCAGCCATCTTGCCACCATGAGGGGACAGTTTATCTGGGAATGGAGCCATGCCAGAGCAAGGAGAGGTGAGAGATGGGGAGAGATACTAGGGCCTGACAATGCCATTGGAGCCCCTGGATCAAGCCACTCCTGAGGCCAGCACTCCGTTGGACCTTTCAGTTGTGTGAGCTAAGTGGATTGTCAGATTGTGTGTCACTGACAAAAGTTCTAGCCAGCATAAGCATAGTGATGGAGGAGAAAAGGCTCATGGTGTCTCTCATTTTTGAGTGTTCACTGCACACTATTCTAAGAATCTTATGTGTATTACTTTGTTTAATCCTCACAACAAGGCTATAAGGTAGGTAGGGTACTCTTACTCTCATTTACAGAAAAGGAAACTGAGGCACGCAAGGTTAACAACTTGCCCAAGATCACACAGCCACGTTTGAACCTACGCAGTCTGACCCCAGAGCCTGTGCTTAACCACATAACCTCTTAACCACTCCCTCGCCGGGGCCCTTGGGTGCAGGCCACGAAAGGTTGGTGCTTTTCTGCAGCTAATCAAGGCTGACTCTGCCTGCAGATCTGTGTGTCAGCACAGCCGGTGGGGTCCTGGACATTTAGCCTATGAGGGAAACTCACTAGATGTTTTCAAATTCACCATCTTTCTACATTTAGAAGATGACGATGATTTTCCATCACGCAGTACAACGATATGGGATTAATTTGGTTATTAAATGTTTGTTGCTGGGGATGAATAAATTGTTCTCCAATTCTGGGAGATTTGGTCTACTCACTCTGAAGTTGGAGAAGCAGGATGCCTGCTTGTTCAATGTGGCATCCACTTTTACTTTGTAACTTCGTGTAATACTTTCTGACAGTCTTTCCACATTTGTATGCTCGGGGAAGATGTTATTTATTGTTCCTGATGCCAGAGGGAAAAAAACGAGGTCACTGCCTCACACATCTTCCTTAACTCAGCCATAACATGTGCTTATTAAGGAAAGAGATGCATTTTCTGAAGAAGATATAACTGATGCTAAGCCTTTTTGTTGTTGGTGGCGTAACACAGCTCTCCTCTGAGATGGCTCAGAGGAGGTAGGTAGCATTCTGAAACGCTGTCAGGAGTGATCGTACTCATGAGATGCTGGGCCAGGCGCCCTCTGTGCAACCATAACACCACAGCGCTTTACCAAGCCCTGAAGCGCGGATTCTCTGCGGCTGGCCTCCTGCCGTTAGGGAATGTCTCCATGCGGCCCAGGGTCGCGCCGCACGCCTCACAGCACGGGCGGACAGACACGTGCACGTGAGCTCTTCCGCAAGCTGCCGTCGCAAATACTGGTGCCTTGTGGATGACACTTTATGGAAACGGTTGCTGGTCCGCTCCATTTCTGCCACATGATATTGCTGTAGAGTTGAGATGTTTTTCTTTTTGTTCTTTGTTAGGGGGAAGTCATAATCCTTTTGAAATAATTTACTTAGTTTTTTTTTTGTAATATACAGAACATTAGATGTGGTTTTTTTAAAACTCTGCAAGCTAAAATTATATAGAATTTTCATCCCTTCTGAAATAAAAAAAATCATGTTACATGAAAATCAATCATTAAAGTCTTTTTCGAGGGACATGCAACATTTATTCCGAAAACGTTTTACTTGAGGGGAGAGTAAACATATTTACAGACAGACTGGGGTCAAATCTAAGGGTTTTACTTAGTAGCTTTGGAACATTGGGAAAAATCCTCGGTATTTCTGAGCCTCAGTTTCCCGTCTCTGTAAAATTGGGAAAATAATATCTCTGTAAAAGGGATAATAATATCTCTGTAAAAGACACTGACCAATAGCGTCAGTGTCTGAGACACTGGGGGGACTCAACAGACGATAGCTGTTTTTATTCTTGCCCCCTGTCGTGGCTTTGCCCCTGGTGAGATTCCTCTGAGAACTGAGGTGTCAGCTCTCGGCCGACAGTAGGGAAGCAGAAGTGACAGGTAACGTGAGGCCCAGGTAGACTTTGTGTTTGCAAAACTGTTTATGAAAATGAGGACTCAAAACCAAAATAAGGACACTGGAAGCTGTCATTTACTTGCAGAAAGATTCCCCTTCGAGCTGTAAACTTCCCTGCTTCATTTGAAACATGACTTCATTTTCATGCGACTTTGAAGACCAGGCAGACTATGGCATCTGCTCTCCAGGACATTGCCTTAGACCCGAAAGAGACTGGGGTTCTTTTGAAAAGCAAGCAAGGTAGAAGTGGGAGCACTGCTAGCTCTTAAGAGGAGACAGAGGAGAAGAAGAGACCTGGGAAAAGACGGGAGAGGAGCAGGCGTGGGAAAGGGGTGGAAGGGGCGTCCCTGAAGGGCACCTGCAGCAGGAAGGCACCGGTGGGGTGGGTGGGGGAGGAGAAGGAGAGAGGATGGGGAGAGGGAGCCCTAGGGTTAGATGAGAAACCCCACACAAATGGTTAAAATATTGCCCACTTCTATTATATCATGAAAAAATGGCAGTGACCAGAGCTGCTTGGATTAGGAAAAAAGGGTGTAATTCCATCTTGGGGCTTCTGGTGAATTGAGCTTGTGGTTCTGTGGTTTATGATGTCACCAGAGCCCCTGGATGGAATTACAGCCTTTTAATTTACAACTTGGTAAGTGGGTAGGATGAGGGTCCCTCATGCATGCTCAAAACGTGGCAAGGACTCAGAGGTCAAGGTTAGCTGGGGAGGTCAAGTTCTGGAGGCTGACCCCTTATCCTCAGTGTGTAGGTAGCCTTGGTTAAGCCATTTTTATGTTCTGTCCTCTGTTTCCTCTCTCTCTCTGTCTCTCCTTCCCTCCCTCCTCATTTCCCCCAAGTCACACAGCTTGATTTTCCCATGACTTATTTTATAAAAGGCCCAAGTTAACCAGATCCCTGTGGCCTTCGTGCTCATTCAGCTCACAGTTCAAACCTTTCCATCTCAAAACCTGCCCAGGACTGGCTCAGATGTGAGATCTCTGACTTCTGGAGGAGGACCCCTACCGTGACGTGGGCGGCTCCTATCTGTCTTTTGTTCTGTTCCCCACCTCCCTCGCAGCCCACAAGCCACGGTAGGGATGTGATAGAGCTCGTGGTCCAGCTCATCTAGGGGTCTAGCCTCGGCAGAGTGACCATGGCCTCCTTGCGCGGGGCAGCACATCTGTGCCCCAGTGCCTGTGGGTCTGTCATTTCCTCAAGCCTCCATTTGTTCACCAACCTTTAAAAATGTTTTCTGAATATTCAGTGTGTGCCAGGAGGTCCTGGGCTGAGATCTGGAGAGCTAATGGAAAGCAAGACAGCTGTGATTGCTGCCCTCATGCAACTCCCTGGCCTGCTTGCCACGGCCTTTTGGGTGCTGTGGAGGTCTCAGAGTTGGTGGGTGTGTCCTAGCCCTTACCTCCAACGCTGGTCTTCCTAAAGGGTCCCCGTTTCAGGAGATGCCACTGTCACTGCCTAGCTGCTAAACCCAGAAACCTCGCAATGTCCTGCCTGATTCCTCCCAGTCCCTCGCCCCGGTGTCTAATCCATCAGCCAGGCCTGTCCATTTTCCATCCAAAACAGAGCTCTTCTACCCTGGACCACTTTTCTCCATCGCGCTAGCATCATTTCACTCCACCAGCTCTTAACTATTCCAACAGCCACCCTCCAACGGCACCTCCCTCTTCCTTATTGTTGTCTCGAATCCAAGGGTCCTTAAAGTGGGGTCCCCAGGCCAGCAGCAGCAGCATCGCCACCTGGGAACTTGTTAAAAAGGCAGATTCTTGGGCCTCCCCAAGACCTACTGCATCAGAATCTTTGGGGATGGGACTCAGCAGTCTTGGTTTTCACAGGCACCCAAGGTGATTTTGATGCAAACTCATGTTTGAGAATATCTTCCATCCATTTTTCACGCAGGCAAGGTGCTCAGCACTTTTCATGCAATTCCCCTATTTATCCCCATTTTACAGATGAGGGAACTGAGGTCTGATCTCAAAGGGCAAACCGGACCGTGTGACTGCCAAGCCGAAAACCCCTCAGGAGCTTCCCACTGCACGTAGGATGATACTCCTTTTCACAGCCTGCAAGGCCCTGTACTGTCTAACTCTGTGCCTGGCATCCCCTCCAGAGATGCTTTTCCTTGGCCTCACCTGCTTCCATTCGCCTGTCAGCTCCGTCAGCGCACGGCTCCCTTTCCAGCTGCGGGGGCTCTGCCCAGAGCGCCCCCTCCCTTTGTCCCATGTGGACAGCACCTTCACCCTCAGCAGAAATGTCACCTCCTCAGAAAGACCCCCCCAGCCGTCTTAAAATGGGTTTCCCTGGTCTTCTCTGTTTCAGTTCCTCGTGTGTCTAAATTAGCAATAATTGTGGGCCTCACTCTGTCACCCATGCTGCACCAACTTTATTGATGAATAGTATTTCGTCTGTCTCCTCTCCCAGGATGCAAATTCTCTGGGAAAAAGGGTTGTGCCTGTTCAGATATTTAGTACCTGAAACATAGCACGGAATGAGTGAATGAACGAATGAACGTGGCCTGGCTTATTTTGTTTTGCCAGCAGAGTCCTTCCTTGTCCTTAAGGTCTCAGTCCAAATGTCACCTTCTCTGAGGAGCTGTCCCTCGTCCCCCTAGAGGATTAAATCTGTGTTCTCCTGACCTCGTTTGGGGACCACCAACAGAGACACATTTCTTTGCCGTGGGTGAGGGGTGGCAAGAGCGTGGGCCTTGAGGCCCAGAGTCCCACAGGGCAGTGGCTGTCACTCCCTGGCTGTTTGTCATTTTGCCTCTCTGAGTTCCTTCATCTATACAGGGGGGAGATTCTCGTGACGATACGAGCCCAGCACAGAGCGGGCTCTTTGGAAGAGTGTTTTAGTCTGTCCGGGCCGCCTGACAAAGTACCGTAGACTGGGCGGCTTATCAACCTCAGAAATTTATTTCTCACTGTTCTGGAGGCTGGACGTTTGAGATGAGGGTGCCAGCGTGCTTGGGTCCCGGTGAGGACGCTCTTCCCAAATTGCGGACGGCGGTCTCCTTGCTGTGTCCCCACGTAGTGGCAAGAGGGCAAGGGAGCTCTCCAGGGTCTCTTTCATAAGGGCACTGATCCCACCATGGGGGCTCCACCCTCATGACCTAATTGCCTCCCGCAGGCTCCCCCCCCCACCTAATGCCATCATACTGGGGGTTAGGATTTCAACAGTGAATTTTGGGGGACACAGACATTCAGTCCATGACCAAACGGCAGCTTACTGTTTCAGAGCCACAGATTTCCATAACTCTGTTGCCCATGAGACAGGGAGCTCCTGAGGGCTGGACCTCTGTTAGTCAGGCCAGGAGGCCCAGCGAGAGTCCTCTGCACGTGCCGTCCCGTGCACGCCCCGGACCTGCTTTGGTGGCTGGTGGGGGACTGTGAGGGCTGTCCGTGGGTGTGGGCGAGCCCTGCCTGTGAGGCACAGGGAAAGGAGTGAGCCCTGTGTACCGACGCCCCTCCAGTGAGCATCGCGGGTAGATGAGCAAAAACGAAGAGAAATCACAGGATCTTAGCTTGAGCTGAGTGTTCCATTCGCCAAGAGATGCCGTTGGGTTGCTTTGCAGACCCACTTGGGAAGGCCCAGCTGGCTCCGTTTCTGCCTGGGCCACCTTCCTTCCAGCCGAGTCCTCAGCTGCCGGGAGCACGGGAGACTCCGGTTTCCTGGGAACTGCGTCGGTGTTCGCCCAGCTCTCCCTCAGGGACAGGAGAAGGCTTCTTTTCTCTCAGCGAGATCTGCAGTGTGGCAGTGGATGCTGACGGCCGCCTGTCTGCGTCTCTGCCCTCTTGCGTGGAGATTCCCTAAGCTGACCTGGGCCTGTGTCCGTGAGAAGGGGACCCGCCTCTAAGGACAGCGGCATCTGCCATGTCATACTGCATTCTATTTCAGGGACAATTGTAGGTCCTAGCTTCCCCAGGGGACAGGACTCTGCCATTGGCCACCTTCATGGGGCAGTCGCTAGGCACAGCACACATCAGTGTTTTCCACGTTGAGGCATTTGAATCTGCCCTTCATGATTTCGCCACAGTCCATTTGCACGTACAGGTACTTACATTGTTAGTTTATATTTTTCTTTGAATGTACTCACTGTTTAATATCAATAGATTGATTTTAAATGGAAAAATTATATCACTATCATAAATAGAAAACCAGCGTCAATTGCCATTAAATAATAACAATAAGTACAAGAGAGGCAAAATGATTTTATTTAGCATCTCAGCTAGATTTTTTTCACTTGCGAAAGACTTGAGCCTGAGGCCTTCTTTCTCTTTGTTAAAAAGGAAGTACGGCAGTTTTAAAGATGTGTTAAAGTCATATTAGCATTCAAGTGTGACTTTCCTCATGACATAATCTCAAAGTGTGAAAGAGAATTGAGAACAAAATAATTTCTTGATTTAATGTTATTTAAGGCTATATCCGGGCACCATCTAAACCATTTTCAGTGTTAAGAGCTAATGCAGAGTGCAGGCACTAAGTGTCTTGTGTAGGTTACTCATTTATCTTTACAGCAGCCTATGATGTTGTATTATAACGTAATGATCCTCCTTTCTCAGATTAGGAAATCGAGGCATCAAGAGGTTGACTTACCCACGTCCATAAGCTAGTGAGCAGTGGAGGTGGAGTTGAACTGGCTGGTGTGGATGTCTCGATCTCAAACGCTACGGTGTCTTGGAGGTCCCGCGCACCCCCTCTCAGGAATGGCTGTGAGAGAGAGAGGTCAGGCCAGCACCCCCTCCTCCCCCGCCCCCGGCATGGTGGGTCTGCAATAGGCAGAGCTAAGTCACCTGTACACAGAGGTACTCCCTCCTAGGGCAGGAGCTGTGGCTGTCCTGCCTGTGGTGGGTGTTCTTGTGTCTTTAGCGCCGATCTCTTCATTGAGTGCCTGCTGTATGCATGGTGCTGTGCTGGGCACTGGGGACCTGGCTATTTCCCAAAGAACCAAAGATCACTGCAGTCTGCTTTCGATACCACTGTCGCAGCCTGTGACTCCGTGGTGCAAACTTGACTGGCCCAGAGAGGTCATTTCAGGGGTGAGTTTGTTTATGTTGAACCCCACACTGGCAGTTGGGTCAAATTTTTATGTGCTGATTTTGGGTACTGCATATAAGGAAGTACTGCTCGTTGTCTACTACAAATGTGCCCCAAACATCTCTCTCAGAATAAACTTGTGCTCTGTACATGGAATGAAACATACTGGGACCACACTCAGAATAGAATGTCCTTGGCTTGGCGTGGTGATCCCTGGAGTGGGAACCGCTGTACTCCATGCTTGGGGCCCCGGAGCCTTCTGAACCCAGAGCTGGAGGGCTGTGGTGAGGGTCAGGCTGTGAAGTTTTGGGGGGATGCACAAGCCCACTGGAGTATTTAAAGGCTGCGTGCACTCCTGGACAGCCTTTGATAGTGGCAGGGGAGGGCCAGTTTTAGCATGGGGGGTGGGGAGAAAAATAATCACCATTTAAGCCTTCTATTGAGCAGTTGAGCTTGTGTCTGTCGGCAGGTGGGAAATCTGACATCCCTAAAGAACTGAAAGGATATTGGCTGTGTTGCCTGACTGTCCAAGATAGCAGTGTCCTCCCACACCCCCCAGATGAGACGATTTGGCCAATAGGGAAGTTTTAAGGTTACTTTCAGATTTTAGGTTTCACGATTCTCCAGTAGAGTAAGTTAGAAATTTGTGGAGATTGTTTCGCTCAGTGTACTGGGCAAGGTTCTCAGGCTGAAAGCAACAGAAACTCTGGGAATTTATTGGCGTGATGTTGGGGGCACTTACAGGATGAAAGGAAAAGCGGAGTCGTGCGAAGGGGACGGGCACTAGAACCACGCTAGCAGTCTGGGTAGCAGGAATGGTACCCTGCGGCTCTGCTGACAAGGACATCAGGCCCCGCCTTTTTTTTTTTTTTTTTGACACAGAGTCTCACTCTGTTGCCCAGGCTAGAGTGCTGTGGCGTCAGCCTAGCTGACAGCAGCCTCAAACTCCTGGGCTCCTCCAGTGATCCTCCTGCCTCAGCTAGGACTACAGGCATGCGCCACCATACCTGGCTAATTTTTCCTATATATTTTTAGTTGGCCAATTAATTTCTTTCTATTTATAGTAGAGACGAGGTCTCACTCTTGCTCAGGCTGGTTTTGAACTCCTGACTTTGAGTGATCCTCCCGCCTCGGCCTCCCAGAGTGCCAGGATTACAGGCATGAGCCACTGCACCCCGCCAGGCCCCGCCTTTTTAAACTTGGATTACTCTGCTCCAGCCTCAAAGTTCCTGGGTGAGAGAGGGTCTCACTGAGCTATCCTGGGTGCAGTATCCATCCTTTGGGCCAACGGAACACAGGGTGTCTGGATTGACAGGCCTATCAAGACTGCATGCAGTGGGGGTGGGGCAGGCGTGGCTCCCCAGAGAAAAGTGCATTGTTATCAAAAAAGGAGGGCATAGGTGCAGGATGGGCTAAAATAATAGACTTCCATTATTCAAAGATAATTCCCACAGGAAGATCCTTTGGACTGTCACACTGTCCATTTCTGAGGTCATAAGGGGTGTAGGCTTGACCGTTGGTCTTCTCAGCCTGATCCTATTGAGCATTTGCTGAAATGTTCCATTTGGCTCGTGTAGATATGAGCATTTCTATATGTGGCCAGTGACTTGGCCATGGCTAAGTCACTGACTATTTCACCCGTCTGTCCAGTCCACGGATGAGTGAAATGGAATGCATATGGATTAAGCAAAGCCGAAATGGCTGGAGTGATGACACTGGGGTCTATCTTTTCAGTTTTGGAGTCATAACCATGATTTTTTGTCCAGGTCTCTTTGCATGTGTTCCTTGGACCAGAAGGGCTAAGGAAGAAGAGGAACATAAGGAGAATTGATAGTGATCCTTAAGCTCATGATACTTTACTCCTTTTCCCTCTTGGGTTAGATGAACAACTTATATTGTTGAATTTCCACTAAGACTATTCTTTCTATGCACTGACAGTGGAGAAACAGCTTCCAGCAGCATTTTTCAAAATATTTTCTATGGGTCAAGGCCTTGAGAACCCCTTTTTTAAAAAAAGGAGGTTTTAGAGTCAAATACTCTTGGAATATATTGCAAGTTGTATAGTTTGTTGGATATTCATGATTCACATTAGCTTATTAAGGCCCCTGATAAGGCCTGTAGCAAAGAAGCCTGCTTAGTTACGTCTCATTTGTCATTTCCCAAATATTTGTGACCATGGGACAGTTTCACCTAACACCTGTTACTACCCTCTGACTCAGGAATGCTGACTCACAGTTCTCTTTCATCACCATTGAACATGTGGGGTCACAGGTACCCTTCATCTTCTTGGCATTTGCAGATTTCTACACGGTGACATCAGGGTTCATGTTTACCTGTATTTGATGATTCTAAACTAAGTCTGGGGCCCCACAGCAGACTTCCGTGTTGCTCCAAATTTTCTGTGGCTAGATTCTTTTACTCTGCCAGCAAATGTTTGTCAGGTACCAATGTACAAAGTGTTCTGTGAGGCACAGTTGGAGGCAAAGAGATGAATAAGGGATGGGCATTTCCTTAAAAAGCCCTTGGGCTTACAGGGAAAGAGTACATGCAAATGAATCACTAAAAAGAGGTAGAATGAACAGCAAGATATAGATGCTCTATGTCAGCTCCAGGATGTGCTAAGCACTTTCTGGGCATGCTGACTAAGGCATACACAAAGGACATGCACTATACCTGATGCTCCCTGCGCTCTGCTCTGTAGGTATGGTTTTCCCTTTTTGCAGATCTGGGAACTGAGGTTCAGAAAGATTTGTCTCTTGTCCTCTATCACAACACTGGTGAGTGATTAGACGTGGTTCAAACTGGCTTTTCTGACTCTGAGGCCCGGAGTCTTTCCAAACACCCATACTGCTGCCATTTCCTGACCAGATTTCCCAAACCTCCAATCTAGATAGTTTCTGAGATTGTCAAATGTTGGAGTGGGCTTTTATATTTAAATGAGCACGCTCAGAAAACCTGAGCTGTGATCTTTGTCACTCGTGGGCATTGAGAGGAAGACAACTTTAATCTTAAAATAAGTTATTTCTAATTGCAAGAGCAATTCATAAGCACGTTCTTCTTGTAAAAAATAAGAGCATTTTAGATAAGGTACTCTATAAGTATTATCCTGGTCTCCTCTTCACTGTGCCAAAGGTGAACCACACAATTTGGTGTGTGTTCCTCCAGACCTTTCTGTATGCGTTACTTATGTACAAATGTATGCAACAGGGGAAATATCAAACAGAATGAATTACCTTATGATCAGTCCTTCCTTCCTTCCTTCCTTCCTTCCTTCCTTCCTTCCTTCCTTCCTTCCTTCCTTCCTTCCTTTTCTTTCTCTCTTTCTCTCTTTCTTTCTTTCTTTCTTTTTCTTTTCAAGGTCTCACTCTGTCACCCAGGCTGGAGTGCAGTGACGTGATCACAGTTCACTGCAACCTTGAACTCCTGACCTCAAGTGATCTCTTGCCTCAGCCTCCTGAATAGCTGGTGCTAACGGCGTACACTACTAAGTCCCGCTTATTTTTAAAAATTTTCTGTAGAGACAGGGTCTACTATGTTGCCCTGGCTGGTATTGAACTCCTGGCCTCGTGCAATCCTCCCACCTTGGCCTCCCAAAGTGTTGGGATTACTGGCGTGAGCCAGTGCACCCGGGCCAGATTTTCTTATTTTGCTCAGCAGTATATTTTGGAGCTCTTTCCATGCTACATATAGGCTTATTGTTTCTTTTTTGTTCCCAATTTTAAATTTTGAAACAACTTCTTATTTTGAAACAGAAAAGTTGCAAGAATAAGAGTTGTTCAAAGAATTTTTAAATATCCTTTCCTCAGATTTAATATTTTTCCCTATTTGCTATATGTATGTGTATGTATATATTAGGTATATGTATATATGTGTGTATATATACATATATTTTATATATACATGTTATATATAAATATATAAAATTTAATTTCTATTATGGAATATATTTATTCTTTTCTGAATCATTTGAGAAAGAGTGGCACATACTGTGTTCCTTTGTCCAAAATACTTCCTTGCATGATTCCTAAGAGTAAGGATATTCTCTTAAATCGCCATGATAGTTATCAGCTTCTCTAAATTTAATATTGATATGCTCCTTTTATCTAGCTTACCATCTGTATTCTATTTTTGTCAATTAATTGGATAATAATCTTTATAGTATTTCCCCCTCTAATCTAGGACCAGATATTGCATTGAGTTGTTGTGTCTCTTTGGTCATCTATTAATATGGATCATTTTTAATCTTTGCATTTATGATACTGACACTTTTGAGGAAAATAGTCACTTTTAATAAGATTGGTACTTATTTTTGGTTTTCTGATACTCTCTCCTGCTTAGATTGATGATTAGATTCAAGGTAGGCATTGTCGGACAGAATAGTGTATAGGTGAGGAGCCCCTTTTGGTACCACATCTCACAATGCTCATCTGCCCCACGTTGATGATGCTAATTTTGATCATCTGTTCAAGGTGTTATCTGATTTGTCTACCAGAGTTACTGTTTTTTCTTTTTGCAACTAATATGCAGTCTTTTGGAAGGCACTGAAGACCATGCAAATAGCCTGCTTCTCATCGACATTTCTCCCCAGATTTTGCATACCTTGATGATTCTTACTTGAATCAATCTTTATTATGATGGTTGCAAAATGATGATTTCTAGCTGTAACAATTCCTCCATGAATACAGGTGGGCGTGGCATTTTGCTGTAAGCTAGAGCTCTCCCTTTGCCCCTATGTGTTTGTTTATCTGTTTATTATGGACATAGGAGTTCTAATTTTTCAGTGGTCTATAACTTATTACTCTCCTTAATTATTTTGGTGCTCAAATTGTTCCATTTTTGGCCAGTGTGGGCTTCTTCTGGTGTCCTTGCGAAATGTCCGCATCATTGGTTTACTTTCTGGCATTACAAAATATTCCAGGCTCATCTTGTACCTCCTCAGCCTCAGCCCTGAAATCGCCCCTGGTTTCTTGTAGTAGGAATAGTAAGTATCATAGGCCAAGGTCTGCAAGCTAGCATGCTCATTGCTACTGGGCCTCATGGCTTCTTTCTTTTTAACTGCTCCCTGGCACTTCATAGAATAGCTGCATAAGAGCTTGTTTATTTACTGCCCTATTAATGGATGTTTAGGTTGCTTCCAATCTGTTCCTATTTCAGGCAACTTTCGGTCAACATTCTGGTACATGATCTTTGTGCATTCATGTAAGGAGTCTCTCTCCAAGGGCAGCTGATGAGAAGCGGAATTTCTTGGTTATGAGATGTGTATGTTTAAAATTTTACTTGATGGTGTCAATTTATTCTTGGTAGAGGCCCCCCAGTTTAGATCCTACGCTTAGTTGTAGCAAACATTTTGTTTTTTCCCAACCTGAGGGGAGAAAAGTGTTCTTATTGCCTTAATGTTCATTTTCCTGACTGGAAGTGAGGGTGGGCATCTTTTCACGTTGTTTATTGGCCATTTGTCTTCCCACTGGAGGAAGGAGAGAAGGTCTTGCGAGAGATTAAGGGGAGAGCCAGACCCCACTAGACGCAAAGGCTTTCAGGAAGCTGGCATGACAGGGAGGACATTTCCCACATAGGAAGCAACAGCCGACCACAGGGCAGTCGAGGCCAAGTGGTTGTAGACTTTGGATCCCCCACTTTCCTGGGGTGGGGTGGCTTCTCTCATGGGCTCCTCTAGGACAAGCTTTGCAAGAGGCTCCAGAAAAGGAAGTGCTACTCCGCGGGCCTCCGTTTAAAGTCATATTAAACTCACACACACCTTCCTCATCTGGCTGAAATTTAACAGTGGGCAAATGTTTTTCTTATGGCAGTGAAGCCAGCTGTGCTGGTCGGATCAAGGGAGGGTGCCTCTGAGGAAGGAAAGAACACAGGATGAATGACCTGCGGTGGGATGTACTGATCCCGTCTGTGATGTCAAACAAATGAAACTTCACCCACAAGCGACAGATGGAGACACAACACAACACGGGGTTCAGCGACCAGGACCAAGTGAGGGGCTAGGCTTCGTCTTGGCCCGGTGGTCAGAGCATGGAGGGAAAGACAGCGTTCAGGAAAGAACAGGGAAGGCAGTGCCAGGGTCTTGGGGGTGTTCTGCTGAGAGACAGGCGCAGGGTGACTTGCTAAGGTATGGGCCAGGCTTTCTGTCATAGCAAAAGGGCCTCTGTGGGAAGAAAGAGCATGAGGAAGGAGCTTAATTTGTAGCATGAAGGATTTAGGCTGGAGATGTGGAACTGAATGGGGTAGATGGCACTGTTTAAGGGATTCGTCAGGCAGTTAGTGGAATGTCCATCTCTTCCTCTTCAATAAAGACATGGGTTCTTTCCTCCGGAATGGATAGGAGTCCTGCATGGAAGTCCTCAGTCCGGATTCTCCGCCAAGGCAGGGCCTCTGTGGGCTGACTGCAGGGGCAACTGCTCTCAGCAGACCCCAAATTGCCATGCTCATGTTCACGTGCTTTGTCTGCCAAGAAGGGGGCGGGAAGCCTAACCCTGTAGCAGGACTCGAACCTCTCACGGGGAAAATGTCCTTATGGGCTGCAAAAACGGTAAATGGGAAAGTTGTAAAATGGTAAAGTTTTTTTCTAATTGGTATTTCAATTTTCATACCAATACCATAGCAAATGATGAATTAGATATCATTGTTCTTATTTTCTTCTTTTTTCAACCATTTAGCATGAGAAATTTTAAACTCGTGGAAAAATTGAAAATCAAATGCAAAGACCACTGTGTTATCCACCACCTAGATTCAACATTTTTCTTCTATTTCCTTTGTCTCACTCTACATTTGTGTATGTGTGTGTGTTGTATATATAAGTACGGATATCTATATATCTATATTTTTTCCTTCTAGCTGAACCTTTTAAAGCAAGTTGCAAATATTGTGACATACTTTACTCATTCGGGAGACAGAAACCACGCCTGTTATTTAAATGAAGAGCCTTTACTGTAATGACCTGTTAGCTTGGTATAAAGTTATTAACTAGGCAACTGAAAGGGTAAGAAGAGAACTGTAAGCAATCACGGAGGAAGCAATTTTTAGGAAGTAGCCACCACCCTTAGGGCTGGGAGAATAAAGTTGAGAGGTTGGAATTATTAAAACTAGAGACGTAGAGAAGGGCCTCCGTGTTGCTGGAAGTCGAATCCCTGAGACCGAGCTGCTGCTCGGCTGGCGCTGGTCTGCGAGCTGTGGGGCCAGGACCAGCCCTTGGAGAAAAGGGCTAGAGCCAGTGGCTGCTGCAGGAACGAAGTGCTGCTGCAGGGGTGAAGAACCATCACCACAGAACAGGAACAGGAACAGGAAGTGGACAGGAAGAAGGAACCTCACGGTCTCCCTCTAGCTCCCCCTTTTGGCGGAGTCTATCATATGTTTTGCAGAGTCCCAGACCCAGCTCCACAGGGCCAAGTATAGAAGGGCGAGTTTGGAGCAGAAAGACAAAATTTTAATAGCTGGCACAAACCATACCTACAGCGTGTCTCCTAAATTAAGAATATTCTCCTACATATACACAATAACATTATCATGCCTGAGAAACAGTGATTTCCTAATATCATCTAGTACCTTGTCCATGTTACACTTTCCCTAATTATCCCCCAAATTTTTTGTATGGATGAGATTTTAGTTTTTTAGGGATTAGAATCCACTCCTGGTTCCTGCATTGCATTTACTTAATAGACCTTGGTAGTTTCTTTTGTTCTGGAGCAGTCCTCTCCTCTTCAAATAACCATGGCAAGGGTCTTCGTGATGTTGCTGTACATACTCATCTATTCCTGGTATTTCCTGTAAGCTAGAAGTTAAGTCTTGCTGAGATTGATTAGATTACTTCATTTTGTCAAGAATAGTTTCATAGGGGGTGTTGTGCACTTCACTGCAATGTATGTTTTAGCATATGAATTATAGTATTATCTTGGAAGATATTTATTAACTTCAGACACACTTGGTACCCTTGGGAACAAAAGCCAAACAATTTTCACGGAAGGACATTGGTTTTCATGTAACAGGTGCTGCCAGTTACTTCCGGTAGCACTTGCCCTGGTCCCCGTGCACTGAGCCCTCCCTTGAGGTCCTCATGCATCATCAGGAGATGTTCTGTACTATGTGCTGGAACCTCTGCTTGTTGAGACTGTGTTTCTCTCCTGAGCACCCTGTTTTACAATCGTCTGGTTCCCCCATGTGTCCTGCAGGTACAGTGTGGGCCTCACTGCTTCCCTGGGTGTGCTGGGCTTGGCTGTCTGCCACCTTGCCTCTGAGTGCTTTGCTGCAGAGCCAGCGTGATGAAAATCGACTGATGAAAGGGGAGTTTTCTCTTCTTGCCCCAGTTGTCTTTTTTGGAAGATCTTTCCAGAGCTGCCTTGTGAGCCTTGCACTGTGTCATGTCCTCACCCCATGTACGATCATGCCGCCATCATGCCTTTCTCCCCCGAGACTCTGGTGTGTCTCAGTGTTACTGACATGCTCTCTGCTTTGCTGTTCACCACCTTGGATTTTGGCCATCCTGACTTGCCTGTGGCATCACTGAGCAGGGATCCTTCACTTGCTGCTTTGGATCCTCTGTGTGGGATGCCTATGGGACTCCAGCAGGTATAGTGAGGTTGAGGAAGACCAGATGTAAGAAAACCAGCAGCTCAAGTTCAAGGAGAAATGGCAGCAGAGCCACAGTTTCTGCATGGTGAAGAGCCCGTGAAGAAAAACAACCACAAGTTCTTTGTAGTTCCCGCTACCAAGAGGTGAAGTCTGTTTCCCTAACCTTTGAATTGGACTGGTCTTGTGTCTTGCTTTAACCAATGGGACACTGATAAAAGTCATGCAGGCAAAGGCTCAACAGTGCCTGACACTGAGGCTCAGCCTCGCTTGCTGGTGGAAGAGCCTCTTGTGAAGAGGCTGAGCTAGCTTGCTGGGCAGGCTGTGTGGAAGGGAACCCAGGCATCTCGCCAACGGCCATATGAACGAGCCTTGGTCAGACCAGCTGAAGAAATGCTCCATTGAGCCTAGCCCAAGTGCTGACACCCAGAATTGTAACTAATAAATGATTGTTGTTTCAAGCCACTAAGCTTTGGAGTGGTTTCTTACGCAGCAAAGGCTAACTGATACATGCTCCCTCTGTTGGGGGCAGCTGCTGCTTAGCCCCAACCCAGAGTTGCCAGGGTTCCCTAATCCAGGGAAAGCGGACTTTGTGGGGGACACCTGAACTAGCAGCAGCCTCTGGAGACCCCTGGCAGAGGCTGCAGGGGGAGCAAAGCCTTCCTCTTGGCCTCTGTGGGGCACTGAGTCAATGACAGGCATTGTGGCAGGATGAGAATGCCTCTAGAAGAATCTCTGAGGAGGGGATTTCTTCTGCTCATTCTTCAAGTCTCAAAATACCAGAAGCCCTCTGAGCTTCTCCTGGACATAGTTCATTCCTCCACCAGGGCAAATAATAAATACTGTACATCCCCCCACCCTCCTTGCATCTGGCTTCCTCACTAGGTCTGGGGAGCTCCCGGAAAGCCTGGGGAACTTATTTATTTTCCTTCCTGCTGTCCTGACCAACATAGGTTGAAGGACCCAGGTAAATGCCCAGAATGTTCTTTTGTGCCCCTCCTTTCTGACAGTTCTCCATCAGCTTGACACCAGGCAGGCTGTATCTTGTCATCTTTTCTTGAAACCCTGCATCAGAGTGAGTCACTGGGCACAACTGTCCATCTAATTAAGGAATTCAAGAAAATGGAATTTTCTCAGATTTTTGTCAATTTATGGAAAAGCAACTAACAAACCAAAAGCAAATTCCAAAACCAAACACAAAGGTCCTCCGCATGCTCGGCGTGTGAGGCTAACCTCTGCAGATGGGGTGTCAAGCAGGCTGTCTGGCCTGGGGACAGCAACACTTGCCTCCGCAGGGCCTCTGAGCTGTTACAGCCACAGGGCAGCGTGACATGGGCCTCACTCTGGAGCCAGATGACTTACCTCGAGTGGGGAGTGCAAGATTTTATTGGGCCTGTGCAATCCAAGCCAGGCCAAACATCTGGATGATTATGGAAGAATAATCCATAAACCAGTGTCTGGTCTCCATAACCCCCCTACCCGCACTGAGAAAGCGAGCGCACGGACACGCTTTTTCCATTTCCATTCACATATTTGATCCCTCACAGTCTAAGACTTGGCATGGATGGATAGGCCAGGAAAACATTGAGCAAAGGCCGTCGGGTGCCCTCAGGGAGACCAGAGGGGGAACAAATGTGCCGGGTGGAGATCCCTCTCTCTCGGTTCTGCGTGGAGGTTTGTCCCAACAGGGGCCACAGTCCCCAGCTGGTGGAGCCTGGCCTGGAGCACGCGGGTGGGAGGCGCATGGCCTTTCTCTCTCCACTAGGGGGTGGGGAGCTTGATGTCCAGCGCAGAGGCTGCCTGCTGGCCTTAGAACTCAGCCCGCAGGGAAACCAGGCGGCTCAGGGAGCTGGTGGAGCCTCAGGGACTGGATGGGGTGAACGCGAGGCGTTTAGAGGAGTTGCCCATTGGAGGCGAGTCTGGCCCAGTTTGTTCCAAGGCAGGCCAGGGAAGGCAGCTACTCTGGCGGGGACCCTTGGCAGTCCTGGCCTCCAGACTCACCTGCAGGCCATCCTCTGTCAGTGACACCTCTGTCCCTTGTCATAGGCCAGCCATAAAAGGTGGCTGGGGCCTGGGTGGAGGACATAAGGATGGGCTTCCTTTTGCACAGCCCTGCAGCGTGGGTTTGAGGCCTTCCGGCAGCAAGAAGGGAGCGGGCAGCCTGGAAGCCTGCTGCAGCCTGGGCCCTGTCTCCCAGCCTCCTGCCTGCAGCCCGAACGTCTGCACTGGGAGTTAAATTTCTGTAAGTCAAGGTGTGAGTGCTTCCCTGGGATCTCTTTTAAAAGTGCAACACTCTCAGAGAGAAGGAAAGCGTTAAGCAAGGGCTGTCCTAGTCGCCTTCATGGGGAATTCTCTGACCACACCTGTCTGCACAGAGCAAGGCCACGTGCAGGGCTGGGGACAGGAGTCTGGTGGATGGAAGCAAGAAACATTCCGAGGCCTGGGGCTGGTGGGGAAAGGGGATGGTAGGGGCTTCTTGGCGGTTTTCTGGCGAGGGAAAAGAGGGAGTAGAAAGGGTATTTTTAGAATGACAGAGGGAGCTGAAGACAGGGCAGGGACTTGAAAAAAAATTTCATAATTTAATCTCTTGCTGGTTTTCTACCTGTGCTCCATGAATTTTGAGCTGAATCTTTAGTCTCTCACCCTTCCCAATTTCCCTTCCACTTACTGAGGGATTGAGGGAAGGATGAAATGCAAACTTACATGTTTAAACTCTCTGAGTCTTGATTTTCTTGCTGATAAAATGGAGAACTCTGCTCACCATTAAATGAGGTTATGTATGGAAGGAACCAAACATGGCAGCTGTAAGGAAATACTAGTTTCTCAGTGGCGTGAAAGAAAAGCTAGTGTGCCTTCCTTTACCCTTGAGGTGGGATAGTACTAAAAATAAGAATGCTGTGATTGCAGGGAGAATGAAGGCTGGGAGGATGCTGGCCTCAGCCTGTGAATTGCCATCCAGTTGTGCCAGATGTTGCCATCAGCTGAGAGTAGGGAAGAGGGGCCAGGTTGGTTTCTGAGCTTTTCAGGTGAGTGGCCTGACTTTTTTATTTAGAAGGTGGGTGGGATCCACAGACACCCAGGCTGTAAGTGCACTGGAATTTTAAAAAACAAAAATAGGCAAGCTATATATTAATACAAATACCACTTTTGATGATTTATACCCAAACAGATAATTTCAGAAAACCACAATCTACCAGAAGTATGAAAGGCAAACCAAGTAAAAATGCAAAATGGATTTCCATGGAACAAACAGGATGTTTGCTTTCCTATGTGCAGTCAGGCCTTTCCCTTCCTGTGGCCCAGATGCTCTTCCCATCTTCATGGAGTGAAAGAAGGGCCAAAACATCTCTGAATGAATCCCTATATCATTCAAGACACCTAATAGCAAACACATGGAAAACAACAGGACAACCTGCATAAATAAGGATGTCAGGGTAAAGAGAAACAAGGGTAAAAAAATAAGAAAAAGTCAGAAGGAGAGTTGTGCACAGATATTTGAGTCTTCAAGTCCTGTGCAATTTTTAAAGGTGAACTATGAATTTGGCTTTGAGCTTACTGGTGGCCAAAGCAAAGAGGGAAATATGATCCATAAGAGTGCTCATGCTGTTCATCAACTGAACACAAGCCAGCTTGCATAGAAGAAGTGCAGTTCTTGCTGTAGTAGGGGCTGGAAAAATTACTATGCTGGGTTTTCATGGAGAAAACTCTGTGTGATGAAGCCCAGGGCTTCCTTCCTTGCCACAGGTCTGCAATACATAGAGCAATGAGTTTCATACACTTTATTAAAAAAATCCCTCAATGGAAGCAGGCCTCTCCAAGAAAAACAACTATACCAGAACCCAAGCATTCTGGCTCCAACATCCTGATTTTTCATGATTAGATTTTACCCAAAGGTAAAATTCAGACAATGTGGAGCAATAACATGCAAGGTGCATCGTACAGGGTAATAATATGCAAGACGTGAAAAAAGACCAAACAAAGGTAAGCAGAATTTTTTTTTTTTAACGCAAGGCCTCTTAGAACTCTTCATGTGCTAATGCATTCGTGTCTGTATGGTTCGTGATCTTTCCAAAGCCAATTTGACTGAACAATCCTGTGTGTTTCTGTAGCATCTTGGCAGTCCAGTGGAGAGGGAGGACCAAAAGCCAGGAAAGGACCCACGAGTCCAAAGCTAGAGCCACACAGTCTTATTCCCTAACTATAACCTTGCCTCAAACTCATTTTTGAGAGGCATAGGGGTGGGATGTCACCGTGGATAGTACTCGTCTGAAGCAGTGTTTTGTGTATTGGTTATAATTTTCCATGAATATAATAATAATAATAATTTATTCCGTGAATAAACAAGGTAAATAAATTTATAACTACTTTTATAGTTATATTTAGTTATGTATAGTTAATTTATAACTACTTCATTGAATAAGTATTCAATGAAGCCCCACCTAAAATGATCTTGTGCATATGCAGCGGTACACCTACCTACCACCCTTGGGGAATCTCCTCTAGATGGAGGTTTGGTCTCCACCTGTCCTTCTGCTAATCTTCTAATTCTCTGCTCACATGGGGTCGCATCTCTGAGATATGATGACAGTTAGGCAGAGAAGAGTCAGTGCCTGTATTCTATGGCCCAGGCCCTGGACAACTGTGGTCCTGGGTGCAGTGTGCCAGGTTGGGCTGATCCGTCCACTCTGGCTTTCCATGGAGTAGAAAGAACTCGATATAGCTTGACCCTACTGGATATGAGCTGGAAGGAAATGAGCATTATTCCCAATGTCTTAAACTCCCCAGTAGGTCCACTTCTTTCTTTCGCCTTTGTTTATATATAATTTTTGTCTTCTTGAGGGGAGATTTCCAGATGGGATCCTTCAGGTTGTAGAGAGTGAATCAGGTTCATAGCCTATTGTATCTTCAGCATTTCCCCCAGTTTGGGGCCAAAAGTTTGGAAATGTTTCTTTCCAAAGGCAGCCATTCATTTATCTTTTTCTTCCATACACATATAATCAATGCTGACCATATGCAAAAAAGGAGTGAGCAAATGCACACAAATATATACAAGTCACTTAAAAGTTACATAAATCTTGGTATAAATAGCATAAACTAGACTTCAAGCCAAAAATGGCAAACATCATGTATTTGACAAAGAACATTTATACAATAAATTCTATTCTTTTGGTAAAGTGATTTTTAAACAATTTATACTCAATGATTATTGCTTACCAGACAAGTCTGACAATTAAATATGGGCATCCTGGCTCAGGACAGCATGATGTAGACAAGCTTTTGTCCTTCTGCTGCCTTTCCTGCGTCCAGTGCTATCTCCTGCTCTGGCCTTAGGACCTGGCTGGCTCTGTGTTTTCCCTTAATACCATTTTTCAGGACTAAAACTCCTAATACTCTGGCATAGTCTTTCAGCAAACGTTTATTTCCTATAGCGTCTTAGCATCTTCAAATTGGACACATTTTTATCTGATACATTTTTGGGGTCTTCTGGAACCCACCTTGTGTATAAAAACATACCCTTAGGAACTAATTCTTCTATTTAGCTTTTTGCCAAGCAGGTCACTAATAGAAAACAGAGCACCCCCTTCCTCGAGAGTTACGATTAAGAAAGGTTTTGCTGCAGATCATTTCCACTGTGCTCATCGACATCTGAACAGCCTGCGATTTGCTTGGTAGGAAATGCACAAACAGTGGGAAAAAAATCTCCAAGGGGGTTAAGATCCACTGAAGATAAATCCCTTTTACAATCCCATTATTAAGTTAAAAAATAGTATGTTACAAATGAAATTCTCTCTGCATGTCAAAGATTGAGAGGAACTATTGTCTGCATCCAGAGAAGTATCAATAATATAATGATAGGAGACCTGTTTGTGATTCTGTTGTGTAGAAAGTTGTTCATTAGGTGATGATAGAAATCCACATGCAGGTGTAAACATTGTCCTTCTGACTTGCCCAAAGGACTTGGATGAACCAAGGAGACCTTTCTTTCTGCACATGATGTGTCTGAGAAGGAAATTACTGGATTTGTCAATTGGGCTTCACTGTTTCTGAAGGTTAGCACCGGCTTGGGAGGATCTCTCTAGAGACAGAGAAAGGAAAGGGAGGGGAGGGGAGGGAAAGGGGCGAGGTGTTAGTGGAGGAATCCATTAGCATCCTGTTTACACTTTTCTCTCATGTCTAACTTTCCTCTTCATTGAGATGTATTGTCTTGAAAGTTTTAGTCCTGTGGACTAAATGTTTTGTGCTGAAGTCCACTGACAGGGAAAATACTTCTGGTTAAGGACGAGTGGTCAAATAGAGGTTGTGTGAGGAACCTGGTGAAATTCACTGACAACATTATTCAGCCAGTGTTTATTGAGCACCTACCCTGTGCCAGGTGCACCTGTGTGTGTGTTTTCTAGCCCCAGAAGAGCTACATTGGGCACTACGGATCTATAGTTCTCCCTTTTTGCTGGTTTATCTCTTGTCTTAGCATTGCACATCAGTATTTTGCAGCTTGTAAATGGCATTTTCTCATCAAAGTTATCTTCTTTCCTTCTTTGAAAATCTAAATTTCACACTGGCATGAAGCAGTGTCATGAGAGAACAAAACCATCCTACTCCCAGAACTCTGTGAAATCTGGCTTCAGCTTTTCCACCTTGAGTTTTGAAGATACATTGTTTTCTTCTAGAAAAATAAGGGAACAAGCTTATTTTCTTCTTTTCTGTGGGTAAAAGTAGGTTATGATTTTAGAATGTTGTACTGGTCCAACAAGTTTTGCAATGCAATTACCTCATCTGTATGAACTCAGATTCTGTGGTCTTACAAGAAAGGCATAGAAGATTAATTGGAGGCGTTATTTGGGACAATTGATGCTATTTTATCTTGTTTGGTATGTCTTTGGTTCTTAACTTGTTGATTTAAAGGTATTTGTTTCCTGATCTATTTCTTGAAAATGATTCTTGGATGCCTTTCAGCACTGGCTATTTTTTAATTAAAAGATAAAAACATTTAATTACAAAAGGAGAAAATAAAAATTGCCTATAATCAGATATTTAAAAACTAAGTGCAGGCATATACCTATTTTTATGTATAAAGTGGGTTCACCTTATCCATACCATTTGCAACTTTTTTTGCACTTAAAAATATATCATGAGAATTTCCCTGTTGTTTCATGTTTTTCTCTATCATATTTTAATAGCTGCACAGTTATTCCCTGTGCATAATGTCATAATATATTAAAGCAGTCCTTCATTGTTTAGACACTGAGGCTATTTCCAACTTTTTGCTCTTATAAACAATGCTCCGCTTAACATCCAAATGCATGTATCTTTAGCCATGATGATTTTCCTTAGAGATAAATGCTTAGAAGTGGAATTGCTATGTCAAAGTTTATGCATATTTTAAGTTATTAATAGGTTTTGTAATATTGACCTCCAAAAAGGCTTTTTTTTTTTTTTTTTGATAATTTGCCTTCCAACAATAGTGGATGAGGTTGTCTTTCTGTCTGTCCTCTTGTCAACAAGTATTATGAAAAAATTTGAAACATATTTGCCAGTTTGATAGGCAAAAATGTTATTTGACTTTTAGTTGGGTTTCTTCAGTTATTAGTGAGGATGAATTTTTTGTTTATTGTCTATTTTTATGTCTTTTTTCATGAATTGCTTATTTGTGTCTTTTGCTTATTTTTCTATCAGACTGTGGTTTTCCCCTAAGTGTTTTTTTTTTAATATGTTAAGGATGGTAAATATTTACTATCATTTACGTTGTAAACAGTTTCTCTTCCTAATATAGTTTAAAGTAATTTCCTTTTTTAAAAATAGAAGCTTGTCAATTTTATGCAGTTAAATCTGTCAATCTTTTCCTCTGTGGTGTCTGCCTTTGTCATATGCCTCCCTGGTGGAGTGTTTATAGGCGTGCATTTTAGCATTTTGTTTTAAACACTATAAACGCAATGCACACGTGCTCCGTAAAAAGGATCCAAGTATAAAATAAAAAGCAGAAGTCCTCTTCTCTGCCCCTGCCCTCCACTTCCACACCCCAGAAGTAACTGATGTTAACAGTTTGGTAGCCTTTAGTCTTTCAAGCAGGTGTCAGTGGTCTTTGGCCAACAGAACAATCTTTTTCACTTTTCCATGCTCTGGTTCAATCAGTTCTTCTTCATCATCCTCACTGCATTTGCTTTCTTTAGGCCCTAGGATCGATGGGATCAGCATGTGTGTATTCCTGGGGGTGGAAGGGACTCTCCTCAGAAAGGCCTTCGGGTTCCTGCTGTGGGACCCGAGAGCAGCTCGTGCAGAATCTGGGTGGAAGGAGAATGGGCGAGTCCGGCTGGCCCAGCCCTCTCTCCTCTGGGGCATGAAGCTGGTCTTGTTTGTTTTCGTGTGAATCAGATTTTCTGAAAGGAGGTGATACCCACGTGGACCCTCCCTGCCCAATTGTGTCAGGCTGCCGAGCGCCACACCTGACTTTGCTGGTGACCACTGCCCCAGGGAACGTGCCTGAGGCCACTCGGACAGTGGGGCCGGGACCCAAGGCTCTGTCCTTTCAGCTGATGCTTTTAGGCTATGTCGTTATAATGGAGCAATCCTTGAAGTGCTTTCGTGAACACAAGGGGAACTGAATGCTCTGAAATGTTCTGATTCATCTTTACGGAGAGTTAGAATAAAAATACCCTTTTTTCCCTTACTGTACTGAAAAGAAGCCAGTCTCCGTTCTTCACACGGCGTTCCTTAGAATAGGATCACACGCCCCACCGAGTCGCACGAGGGAGGCAAGACACTCCTCTGCTTCCTGGGCCTCCCTGATTTTCTTTCCAAATCGAGGAGTTGGATTGAATGAAATACTGGTTTCATTTGAAGAACATTCTGATGTCTGATTTTTGTTCCTGTTCAGTAGTTTTAGAAAATGTACAAGTTCAGCTCAGGTTCAAGCTGGTCTACTGTTTTTTTTTTTTTTCTGGAAAAAACCACTTTGGTTTGTTCCACTGTTCAGCAACAAAATTAGTGTTTGGGCCCAGCTCCGGGTTCAGCTAACGGGTGTGGGTTGTTTTGGTCATGGACAGTGTGAGCTCTTGATTAGGACTGAATTTCTTCTGTTGCAAGGGAGAATCGCTCGTCTGTTAGCCGGTTGCCTTCTCAGCTCCAGAGGGTGGCCTCAGAATTCCCTCGGAATGATGCCTCCCTTCCCGGACAGGTGGTGAATGGGGCTCTGTGTGGAGGGGCTGGAGCCCCCGCAGGGCAGACAGAACCGGGAGGCAAGGGGTGTGGCCGGCGGGACGCCTGCCCCGCCAGCTCAGGGCCTGGGCTGCCGCTGGTCTTCCCTCTCGCCTGAACCGCATCTTCCTGAAGTCTGCCCACAGCAGATGGAGCATCCGCAGACGTTTGGGAGGAATCGATACGTGATGAGCAACACTGGGCTGTGGGTCTGTCTGAAGCAGAATGGCATGATCTAGAAGCTTACCATCTTGAAGCATCCCTGTCCCGGCACACCTCACTGGGTGGCCTCTGCCGAGTGACTTGTTTCCTTCATGCTTCCATGTCTCCGTCTTTCAAATGGGGATACTGAGATAACAACTGTCTTTCCCCTGCAGGATGGATGTGAGGGCTGCGTAGGAGCCTGCAGGTAGTGGGTTTGGCATAGTGCCTGGATCACGGTGAAGCGCAAGCAGATTAGCTACTTTTATGAGTTTTGGGGGATGCGCTGCATGTGCATGAAGTATCAAGGTGGTGTAAGAATCAGTGAGTGCACAGATAAGCCAATGTTGCAGGAGGTCAAATCAGAGAGGGGTTCCCCCGGTTTGAGGGAGAAGGGCATTCTGGAAGGTTGAGCTGGGACTCAGAAGAGAATTCCATTGAGAGGAAGGCCAAGGCAAACCTGGCATGTTCTGCCCAGAGCCTGGGCGAGATCTGTGCATCCTCTGTCCACTGCCTTTGTTTGAGATGCTAAGGGCCTGGGCCAAAGCCGTATGGCAAATTAGTGACAGGGCTGGGCTAGAGGCAGTGTCCTCTCTGGCACTTAATCCATGACACCTTGCTGGCCATTGGTATTTCCCTTAGTCACTATGCTTTTGGTTGTAAGTGACAGAGCAACCCAATTCAAACTGGTTTAAGCAGAACACTAAAAGAAAAAACCCAACAGCAACAAAATCCCAACAACAGGGAAGAGATATATTGACTTCACTCTTGGACAGACCCTCCACGTGGTGGCTCCTGGCATCTCCAGGCGTAGCCACTCCCAGCTTCAGGTCCAGTGGAAAGAAAGCATCTCTCTCTCCCCAAGTTCCACAGTCAGGTCTCATTGGCCTGGCTGTGGTCATGGGCCTCCCCCAGCCAGTCTCTGTGGTGAGAGTTTTACTTATTTTTTGTCCCTGATTGGTCAGTCCCAGATGACCTGCTCACCATTAGAGGCTTCAGAATGTCTTGGTCTAGGGCGTTCTCATTGGTAGAAGGGGAAATGGCTCCCGGAAGATAAAACCAGCAGTGCCCACTCAGTGTGGGGACAAGGTTTATACACTTCTTGTGGTCATTTTGCCCTGTGGAGCCAGGAGGGGCACCTAGAGAGCGACCACTGCCAGGGGATGAGAGGCCCCTTTCCCCTTGGGTTCTGAGTGCATGTTATGTAGTGGTAGCAAAAAACTATGCAGTTCGGGCTGCCCCTGCCCCAGGAGCAGAAGAAACCAGGCACCCATTGTGTGATCCTGGCACGTGGAAGCATGTGGTCCGTCCAAGATGGGACTGGAGAGCTGCCAGTTAGAGTTCCAGGCCACTGGACCATGGTAGTTGAACTGTGGTGACCGTTGGCCATTGCAGAGGCAGTGTGGTAAGACAAAGGCCGGCCTGAAGAGGGGAGGAGTCTAAGTGCGTGGTGCAGGCTGGCCGGGAGTCCGGGCACAGAGTGCGGTTGAACAACTGCATGCCTGAGTGACTCAGGGCCCTCTGCTGTTGCTCCTCTCAGGGAGGGAGCCAGGCTGGTTTCCGGTTCCCGCACGGCCACCCTGGGTGGTGGGTGTGCAGAGACAGCCATGCCCTGCTTTGGAGCGGCTGCGGGGTGGGGAGAAGCAGGTGTCCATGTGGTTGCATGTCGTCTTTGGGGTTGGATGAGAAGCACGGGCTGGGAAAGGTGACCCACAGGCACGCCAGCCCCGAGCTCTTTGCGGGGACGTGCAGAGCCCACCTGGCCTCACCCGTTGGCACCTGCTGTCTCACGTTGTGTTCTGCAGAGAGGTGAGGATTTGTGCAGTTGATGTGTGACGGAAGTGCTCCCAGGGAAACCTTGAGGGGTGGCGGCAGCGTGGGGAAGAAGCCAAGTGAGGCTTTAGCTGGAGTCCCGTGAAGGTCACTTCAGCCTGACCCTGCAGGGACTCTGGAGTGTGAGCTACTACTCAGACATGATAGAAGGCTGGGCTTTCATGTCCCCATGACCTTCAGGCATCAGCTAAGGGCCACCCCAGAGGAGCGTAATCTCTTAAACACTTCTTGCAGGTTCAGGCTTTTGGGAACAAAAACACGTGGGAGGCGGGGGTTGGGTACCAGAAACAGCAAAAGACAGTGTGTGCGGGTGGGGTGGGGGAAGGAGGATTTGGGTGGAGCAGGGACACTATCTGCTCTAGTAGTTTCTTCTGTTCACAAAACCCCACCATATATGCTCCAGCTGAGGGCCCATGAGCAGAGTTCTTCCCCACATGGAAGAGTCCGGAGAACACCCGACTCTGGGTTTCAGGGGTCCCTGCATTGACTGCGTCTAAGAAAACTGACCTAGGCACAGTTAGCTCATCACACTGAGCGGGACGAGGGTAGGGCTCGCCTCAGGCATGACTGCACCAGGTGTCAGATGCTGCGGCGGGGACACTCTGGGTGCTGGCTCTGTCCTCAGGCTGGTGCTCTCCTGTGGTGGCCAAATAATATATAACATGTAATCAAACAATATATAAAACAATATATAAAAAATTAAATAAATGTATAAATAGGTAAAACATAACTATAATATCTCAAATATGTATTGACTGTATTTATGTATTATATCTATAAATATATACTTATATTTATCATGTTTATATTCATTATACAAACATATATTTATATTTATTGTGTATACATAATATAAGATATAACATACAAATCACTCATAATCCCAGCCCCAGAGAAAATGACTCTTAGTATTCTTTTGAGACTATAACTCTCTAGATACCCCTTCCTTCCATCGTTTCAGTTACCCAAATTTCTACCTCTTTCTTTAATATCCAAATAAAGTCGCTGCAGCCCCTGTCTTTTGTGGGTGCAGGCAATCGCATCTGCCCTGAGCGGTGACAGGTCACTCCCTGCTCCTGCCCACTCCTGTGTCCATCTAGATACGTTCTCCCGAGTGCCTGTGACATCAGGCGCACTTGCAGGCACTGAGGTGCACTGGGGATGACACAGGCTGAGACGCCTGCCCGTGTGGAGCTCACATTTTTGTGGAGTTCTGACAGCAAACCATCAACTAGCAGGTAAATGCTCTCTGTTGCAAGACACAGGGTGTGGGGGACAGGGACTTGTGTCGGGAGTGGCAGGACCTAGGAGTGAGGGTGGCAGAGACTTGAAGGAGGGAGGTGGCCATCGGGGGGAAAAGTGTCCCAGGCAGGGGGAACAGCTGTGTGAAATCCCAAGTTGGGAGGGGCGTGGAAGTGTGTGTGGGAGCAGGGGACAGTCTTGGCGGCTGTGAGAACATTGCTTCAGTGAGACAGAACGGGGAGCCAAGGGCAGGCTCTGCGTGGGGAGAGATGCCGCCTGAATTCCCACGCGGGGCTCCTCTTGGCTTCCTCTGCTGCCCAGCCCCCCACATCAGTCCTGGGACTCCCTCCTCCATTCCTCCCGGCAGGCCTAGGGCACAGCGACCAAGGGATGTAGGGCCGAGTGAGCTGAATACCATTTAGGTGAAGTATGGTGGGTGCGGGTGTAAACACATAGACGTGCACACGGCAGCGTGAAGGGACCCAGGTGATCCAGTGCCGGGCGGGGCAGGGGTTGGTGCAGACAAGGGGAGACTCCCAAGCCCTGCTTCTGCATTAGTTCTTGCATCTTGTAAAAGATCGTGTTTTACCATATAATACCTGGGCCCTGGTGGTGGGGCCAGGGCCAGGGCCAAGGACCGGGAGCCCCCACCAGGGGTTTCTCTTGCAGCTGCTGCTGCTGGGACCCATTGTGGCCGCCGCTCACGGTGGGGTCCTTCCTGCCTTCCTCCCTCCATCT
The DNA here is from genome assembly GCA_963574885.1 of Lepilemur ruficaudatus. Classification (NCBI taxonomy): domain Eukaryota; kingdom Metazoa; phylum Chordata; class Mammalia; order Primates; family Lepilemuridae; genus Lepilemur; species Lepilemur ruficaudatus. Next base: position 92,068 of record CAUYRT010031760.1, on the reverse strand, counting down.
CTGGATCCGCGAAATGCCTGCGGGGTTTCCAGGCCAATGGACGCTGCAGGCCATGGAGCTGCTCTCCTCCGGGAAGAGGGACGCCCTGGACTCAGTCCCACAGCTTAATCAAGGTTGTGCTCTCTGGGCTTCCACGGCACTCGCCACCCACCGCCACCTGGTTTCTCTCTGTCCTCTCTCCACCTGACTGCTCTGCTCTCTCTGTCTCTCTCTGTCCCGGCTTTGGCCTCTCCAGCCAGCTGCTGGCCTTCTCTGTAAGTTCTCGTTCAGATCCCCGAAGATCAACAATGTAAGTGGTACAGTTCCATTGGCCACCCTTGTTTTTAGCCCAGGCCACCTGAAATTGGCTCTAAAGAAGAGAAAAAGCTGCCAATGTGCCACTTCAGGTCATAGAACATGTGTGTAAGATCCACTTATCCTGTCCCACCTTCCAGGTGGTCAGTAGAGACCTGTACACATGTTTGGGAAGACAAACAAGAGTCCTGCTCATTGGTGAAAATTCTGCTTTGATTTTTGCCTGTAACTACTGTATGAAGAGTGTTGCTTTTTGGGATTCCTCACATTATATACTTCAGGTTTCCATTTGTTAGTCATTCAACAAACATTTATGGAACACCCAAGGCTTGTGTTGGATCCAGGAGACATAGAGATGATCACAACCGTAATCCTGGCCACTGGGAGAAACACATGTACAAGCTGTGGGAAGTTTCATCTTCAGTGTTACTTTCATCATTCTTATTATCTTTGTCCTTGTCATCTTCATCACAATTGTTAATAATTCTGTTCTAAATATTCCACATGCATTAATTTATTTAATCCTCATAACCACTCTATGCAGTTGATACTACTATGACCCCGATAGTACAGATGAGGAAACTAAAACACAAAGAGATTTAGTAACACAATAGATTTTAGGTCAGACCCCTAAAAAAGTGCTGGAGCGGGGATTTGAATGCCAGTGGTTTGATTTCAGAGTCAGAGAAGTAGCTATGGCCATTGTCTTTTACTGCATCATTTAGTGTTTTTATGAACGTTGATTTTATGAAGCATTAATAGATATTCCAGAAGGAAAGAGGTTAAACAGTTCAGAAATGCTGGTCCAACTAGGGAAATAAACAGCCTTCTTTATTGCAGGCCTTCTCAGAGCCTTTGATTTGCTAAGATATAAATCTCTAGAGGCAGCAATTTCTAAACTTAGCTGACTGTGCTTTGGGGGCTGGAAACACCTATTAACATTGCATGGAACTGAGAGGTCATGGTGTCCAATTTCAGGAAGGCTGCTTTGTGGCTTGTTTTTTCTTTCCATTCCTACTTGTCTTCACCTTTCTGTGACAACTGAATGGGAATCCTCATACTACCCACTCACGTGAACCACCCAGTGCGAGTGGGGGTGGGCTTCACATTGAAGGTATTGCTCTGACACTCCATCCTCAACAGCGATTGTTGCCAGCAGTAGCTGGCTGCTGCAGAATGGAACAGTCACTGGAGCTGGGCTAGTGGGGTGGCACTGACGGGCAGGAGAGCACCTGGAGGTCAGCTGACCACGTATGTCTGCTGAAATCCCACGTGGCAAAGCAGGGGCAGTGTCTGGGGTCTCAGACGAGGTGTGGGGTCCAAGCTGAAGTTGGTTTCAGAATCCAAGGTGGACCCAAGGGAGCAGCAGACCGTCCACAAAGTCCCTGGGTCTGGCCCAGGCAGTAGACGTCATCCCTCGGCGGGGCTTGCTGCTAATGCTGGCCAGAGCTGCTTTGCCTTTGACCTTGCTTTTGGCACCATCCCTGGTGGGGGCTCCTAGGGGGTGAAATATTTGTGCTGGTCGCTGAGTGAAGCAGGAATGAGGCAAGACTCAAGTTTTGCTTTCAAGTTGTATTTATAGGGTTCCTCCTAGGGTGCTTTACACAGCTTGCCTCATAGGACCTTCCGAATGCAGGAGACAGAGCCCGGGCCGGGAGTTTAAGACAACATGGGCTCCTGACCTGGTGAGAACCAAGCTTGATCTCAGGCTGGTGGGCCAATTTCTCAGAATCCCAACTCTGAGAAAGAAAAAGCGAGAGATGGAAAGTAAGTTTTAAAGAGAAGAGATGTGACAACAGAAACTCTTTAAAAATAGCACAGTGGCAGGATCGTGTGGGCGTGTGGATTTGTATTTGCTAGAATCTCTGTGGGAGGTTATTGAATGCACTTGCCATTGTGCCTGAGATGGCTGGTGGGTTCCCAATGTCCATCGTTCCCTTTCAAATAACACTGCTGCCTAGCTGGAAAGACCGAGTGTCCCAGCCTCTCTTGCAGCTAGGTGAGGTCATCTGACCAGATTCTATCTGATGAAGCATAAGGGGTATTGTATGGTAATTCCAGCAAATGTCCTCGAATGAGAGGGAATGCGTCCCTTCATCTCCTCTTTCTTCTGGTTGTTTGGAATGCTGACATGATGACTGGACCTGAGCAGCCATCTGGGACCATGGGGTGACATGCTAATGATGGTAAATTACTAAGACAGAAGGTGAAGCTGTGGAGCCGCCACACCAAACCTGGGCTGTCTATCTCTGGACTTCTTTTATGTAAAAGAGAAATTAATTTCAGTTTTATTTAAGCTACTGTTATTTGCAGGGGGCTGGCAGGGAGAGTTCTCTTATGTTAACAAAACTGACACAGCTGTAATTTCACCTTTCTAACCAAGATGGGTAGTGGCCTGGACAGTAAAATTCTGGAGACCTGAGAGGTCAGAGTAGAAACACCCAAGGCCTCGGGGTGGTGACATGTTCTCCTAACTGTCCACAGTCCTTCTTTCCTCCTTTTGGCCACAGCAGTGACAGAGATGGACGTGGACGGTGGGGAGAGGAAGCTCTGACTGGCCCCAGCGAGGCTGGGCTGCCAAACGTCTTGTTCTGAAAAGGAAACAGCTTTCACATGGACAAGATGGAAGGACTGCTTGTTCCCTCTGGAAAGTTCTATTAAAATGACCAACCCAGACACACTTTAATATTAATGGGAAATTCCTCTCGTTGTTTATGAAATCATTTTAGAGTTGATTTTAAAACGAGGAGAGAGAGAGAGAGAGAGAGAGAGAAAAAAGCCGTTTGTTAGCTAAATGGAGCCCAATTATTTATAGATGCATCTAGTGGCTTGTTTCAACATGGAGCAACTGTCTGAGAAGCCTCCACTTTGACACCAGTAAGTACCCCTGGCACCGAGAATAAATTTATGAATGTCTTTTATGAGAGTCAACAAACTAGACAAATAACCTCACAGACCGTCCTTCACGTCGAGACCCAGAACAAAGACAGTTGTATTCGTCATCCGCTCCGGGCGGGGCCCGAGCCAAGCTGAGCGGCCTGCACTCAGCCGGATGTTCCCCTCCAGCTAATGTGATTTCTTTGGGCACTGCCACGGTGGCAGGCAGATGCCTGGTTTATTTCCATTCCTCCACTTCTCTGATTTGTTTGGGTAGCTAAATATCTCTTTCCCAGGGGAACATCTGCTCTTTTAAAAATGGAAAATAGCAGGAAGACCTCCAAGCTGTTAGACTGGAGCTCACCCTCTAGTGAGACAGGCCAGAGCCTCCCATAACGTATCCCCTGTGGTCCACACCACATCTCAAGAGAGGGCTTCTGCAGCCCAAGCCCCTTTAGGACTTCTGGGACTCTACCCGGTCAAATGTCCTTAAGGTTAGTTTGGATTCTGCCCTAGGATGCCTGAGGCTTAATAATGGCTTTAGCCAACTTTCAGTCATTTCTCTTGGTGTGTCACTTATAGAAGCCTTCTTGCCATCAGTAATACCCATGGTTTGGTTGGAAATGAATCCACAACAGAGCAGAGGTGCAAAAAAAAAGTATGTGTGTGTGTGTTTGTCTCATGTCCATCTCTTTCACTGCTGTGGCCAAAAAGGAGGTGGGAAACCCTCTGACTGGTCACTTGAAAGTAACTTCAATGCTTCTGCACGAAAACAGTCCCTTGGGGGGAAATACTATCTTTCAGAGCTTCTTTCCTCCTTCCTCTGTCCTTTCCCCCCAGGGGGGCTGGGGTCCAGGGGATGTTTGTGTAGCCTTGTGGGGATGCAGGAACTGCTCACTGCAGCCCTCCTGTGAGCCCTGCTCTGGGTGGCTGATTTGGCCCAGTCCCTGACACCGTGTGTGTGTCCTCACGGGCTTGCTCATCCTTCCTGGTCTGTTTGTGGGCATGCCAGCACCACGGCGACGCTGGTGATCTCGCCTTTCCTTGGTGGTGAGGTCCCTGTGTTTGGATGCAGCCTGGTCCCACCCTGTGGGCTTCGATGCATCTGCTGGTGCTGGCAGCTCCTGTGTCCCCACCAGTACTCATGGGCACTTCTGAGCTCCTGAGCACCACTGCCCAGGAGTACTGTCTCTGCCTGGCCTCTTGGCCTAACCATGCTAAGTGGCCATTTCTGTTTTGCTTGGTCACCTGGTGTGGCAGTGGGGACATCTTGGAGATGGTTTGTGTATTAGTTTGCTAGGGCTGCCGTAACAAAGTAAGGCAGACTGGGTGGCTTAAACAACAGACATTTGTTTCTTCCCAGTCTGGAGGCTAGATGTCCAAAATCAAGGTGTCGGCAGGGTTGGTTTCTCCGGAGGCCTCTCTCCTTGGCCTGCAGGTGGCTTCTCTCTTGGTGTGGCCTCACGTGGCCATCCCTCTGTGCATGTGCTCCCTGCTGTCTTTTCCCTGCTTATAAGGACACTTGTCCTGTGGGATTATGCCTGAATCATTAGGGCCTCACCCTAATGGCCTCATTTCATCTTAATAACTTCTTTAGAGACCTTATCTTCAAATATGGCTATATTCTGAGGTACTGGGGGGTAGGGACTTGAACATGTGAATTTTGGGGGGGGACACAAGTCAGGCCATAACAATTTTCCTCCCCTTGATTTATTTGGAGTTTCTCTCTGCTTGCTGGACCCTCCCTGACTCACCAAGGACCAGGCGCAGGGAGGGGTGTGGGTGGTGGGTTCTCAGAGATCAGGCTGAGGGTGAGACCAACACCCCACCTCCCCGTTCCTCCCAGTCTCTCCGCGACCCTTCAGACCAGAGAGGCTCTTCCTCCTCCCTGTGAGGGGAGACCTCCCCTCCTGTCGTATCCTGCGTTTTCTCCACCACACATTGTCCTTTGCAAGGGAAGCACTTTGGAATTTAGAAATTCCTTTTCTCAACGGAGCCTACTTTCAGAACTATTTTCTTGCTGCCATTACGCATCTCGGCTGAAATTTGAAGCTCAGCCACCGCTCGGTGGACGGGTGGGGAGCGGCAGGGTGGGTGACTTGATTTACAGGGAAGGCAAAATCCATCGAAATGATATTTTTGGAATTATTATTATCATTTCTGCTTTATAGATCACATGATGGATGAATATGCACAGCAGAAATAATAATTCTGAAAGTATTTTCTGTAGTTCAGCTTTTTCAGTTTTTTTTTTCCTTTTCATTATAAAAAGCAATACTTGTTCATTTTAGCAAATTTGGAAAATAAATTCAAAGGAAAAAAATCATGCTTAGACTTAACATCCAAAGACAGGTTCTGTTATCATTTCAGCCTGTTTGCCTCCAATCTTTTTTTCTATGGATAATTTTTGAGTTTAGCTTTAATTTAATTTGCATATCTATTTAAAAACTGGTAATATGCTTAAATGGTTACAAAATAAAAACAACATGCGAGAGGTATACAGTGAGCAGTCTCACAGCCATTCCTATCTCTGCCGACTCCGTTGTCCTCATCCCTGTAAGGAATCGCTTGTACTAGATTTTTTTGTGCTCCTATCTTTCCACAGTTTCTTTATCCAAACACAAGTGGATACACACGCTTATTTCCTCCCTGTCTCACACAAACAATGTTAGAAATGTGGAGTGTTCTGCACCTGGAGAACTTTCCATGTGAGGACTTCTTTTATAGCTGGACGCTCAGTTCTCTCCCTAGCTGTGGGACTTTGGGCAAACACCTTTACCTGTCTAGGTAAAGCTTCAGCTATAATGGAGGTCTTGGATTTTATGGACGCTAATGCTTCTTTTTCCTTCTCCTGGCAACAGATTTTGCCACACCTCCTGCCCCCTCAGCCTCTGTCACAGGTGTGGACATATGATCCAGACGTGGACGGTCAAATAGCTACATTGGTGACAGGTATCTGTCCTGGGGTGGTCTGTGAAGCAGGTTCCCTGTGCACTGGTTACCAGCCTGTCTGAGTCCAGAGAGACAGAACATACTTATACATAGCAAGTTAGGTGAAGTGGGTTTACTACTTGCAGATGTATCTGTAAGGGAAAACAGAAGGCTCAGATTCATTATGAGTTGGTCTCCCAAGGCCGGGGTGGATGCAGGGACCCCGACAGGCAGCCTCCTCTGGGTTATATACGCAGCCTGCTCCAGGTTACGTATCACGGGGTCACAGGACTCACTGGGCTAAAGCATGGAAGGAAATCCTGTTTCTGGGGGAGGCTGAAACAGAGGCTGGAACAGAGCTCCAGCCAGTCCCTCCCTATCACAGAGTGCTCTGTCCCCGGCACTAGTCAATTGTTCTTCTTTAGAACTACTGGTAAGAATGGGGAGGAGGGGATTGGTCCACAGCTCTGTCCTGCAGTCACATGACTCCAGCTGGCCGGTATGCCCCCTGGTGCTGGTGGGAAGGCCTGCCCCTTGCCCCTTGCCCCTGGGCTTGCTGTGTTGGCATGGAGCGAGCCTGCTGCTCACAGTCCCCTTCCCCAGCACGTGGAGAGGGCCCATCCCTGGCGGGAAAGATGTGGCCAACGTTCAGGGAGAAGCGGAGGGGAGAGATGCAAAGCCCCGACAACTCACTGAGGTCCTGAGTCAGTTCTGAGTGCTACCTTCTGTCCAGATTATGGGAGCTTGAGCTGTATTTCTGTCCCAGCTGGAAGAGTCCTAACTTATAGGACTCTCAGGGAAGGAGGAGCTTCACTGACGGGCAGGAGTAAGAGCATAGGCTCTGGAATCATGCTGGCTGGATCCACAGCCAGGATCCACCTTAGCATGTGGCCTTGGGCAAACCATGTCCATTTCCACATCTGTAGGGTGATATGACATCATTGAATGATGACATATGTCAAGTGTGTTGCCTAGGACCTGGGCCATGGTAAAGTACTCATAAATGCTATTATTTGTGTTCCTCCGTCCACATTTCACGGATGTCATTGCTACTCTCACCAGCTCCATCTTCATCCTGCCCAATTCCCTGTTCCCTCGCACCAGCCCAGTGTCGTCGAAAGTTCATTTGAGCAGCAACCTATGGCATCTGATGGCGGGAAATAGCTATTGATGAGATTTTTCAGTCAGCAAATTGAAAGGCCTATGCCCGAGCAAGTAACAGTTTCAAATGAGAGGCAGAAAAACAGAGCAAAGTTTTAAGGATGAGCTGAGAAGGTACAGCCCTGGCATTCAGAGGCCATCTCTCCTTCGAGTTCTGTCTCATCAGCAAGGACCTCTCATCAACACGGTCACCTCAATAACATAGGAGCAGTTGTCGTTGGTGGTAGTCTTTTTAATCCCTGTATCGGTTGGCTAAGGATGCCACAACAGACTGGGTGGCTTAGAGAACAAAAATTAATTTTCTCATAGTTCCGGAGGCTGGAAGTTCGAGGTCAAGGTGCCGTTAGGGTTGGTTCCTCCTGAGGCCTCTCTGCTTGGCTCGTAGATGGCACCTTCTCCCTGTGTCTCTGCACGGCCTTCCCTCTGTGTGTCTGTGTCCTAATCTCCTCTTTTTAGAAGGACACCTGTCATGTTGGATTAGAAACCACCCGTATGACCTCGTTTTACCTTAATCACCTCTTAAAGGCCCTGTCTTTAAACACAGTCACATCCTGGGTACTGGGGGCTAGGACGCCAGCAGGTAAATTCTAGGGGCTGTAATGCAGCCTGTAACACTCTCTGAGAGGGGTTTTCTCTGCTGCCCCGGACTTCCTGGCCTCTCCCTGCTTGGTAGGGAGACAGGTAGACACCACACAGCTTGGTGCTTTTTATCGGAGTGCCAGGACCCCAGAAAACGTGCATAGTACGGACTCTGCCCCTGATGGGGGGAAGGGCAGGTGGAGAGGTGTGGGTATGTGGGACGGTCTGTCCTTGGTCTGTGCCTACTAAAAGCTGACCTGCTTTAACATGGAGTCTTTCCTATTTTTTTTTTTTTATATTGGAGTTGTGAAGAGAGTGGATGATTAGTGTGTGTGCATAGGAGCTTGGCTTGGGGTAAAAAATAGGTCAGTGGACAGTTCCAAAACTGGGCACATACGCTCTCAGGATGTTGAATAAAGGAACGTAGCGAGATTCTTGGCCTGCTAATTTCCTCAGAGTATTTTTGGTTGATCTGTCATCTTCAGCTGACAGTCATAGGGGAGACTTATTTTATTTAGGTTCCCCACCAGGAAAGCAAAGATAATCGTTAGTGATCGTTTGCACGCCCAGAACAACTGATGAGTGGCATCCTTCTTGTCGTGGCTGCGGGGACTGTAGCCTGTACACAAAGCTTATATAGGGCTGGCACCAGGAGTCTTTGCGTGATAATTTTCCCTGGCACCATCCTACTGCTCAGCCTTCCTTCTCTGTATCTATTATAGGATTTTACTCTCTTTTCATTATATTGTGTATATTTTTATAAATGTTCTTCAAATCCATTAATCCATCTATCATACATATGTATGTAAATTATTTGGAAATATTTTCCTGTATCCCAAAGTGATGTTGGAAGTAATCAAGCTTTAACTTTGTAACTTGAAGTTGAGCCTCATTAATATGCCATCCAGGTCCATTTATATTGTTGCAAATGGTAATATCTCCTTTTTTAAGACAGAAGAATATTCCATTATATGCATAGACTGCACTTTCTTTATCCATTCACCTGTTGATGGACATGTAGGAGGACGTTATGCCGAGGGAATAAACCAGACACAAAAGGAAAAATCCTGCAAGATCTCACTTAGATGCGAATCTAAGAAAAAGTCAAATGAATAGAAACAGAGAGTCGAACAGTGGTTGGCAGGGGCAGGAGTGGGGGGAAGGAGGAGAAAGGTCAAAGGCACAAATTTGCAGTTAGGATGAGCGCGTCTACAGATGTAACGTATAGCATAAGGACTATAGTTAATAACATGTACACTGAACATTTGCTGAGAGAGTAGATTTAAGAGAGTAGATGTTCTTACCACACAGCCCCACCCCCAGGGTAACTACGGAAGGCGAGGGGTCTGTAGATTTGACTGTGGCAGTCATCTCGCCACGTACACGTATGTCAGAACACCATGCTGTACACCTTAAATATATACAATAAAATCAGAACATGCCATCTAACTGTTTTGCTAATCTCTTTCAGGTTGAGATTAAAAATAAAAAGCAGAACTTTTTTCCCGAAGGACTAATGTGCTTTCTTTGGCTTCGAGAACATACTATGTGGAGAGAAAGACACATTCACATCTTTGAGTATAGGTACATACATGTTTATACAGACATGAGTATAAGGCACATGTATTTAGAATTCTGTCATTTGGCACTATTAGGATATGTGGGATATTCTCGTTAGTCAAATATTCAGGTTCATAATGAATTGCTTTTTTTTAATTTCAGAATTTTACCCTCGTACATGAGTTTTGATTACATAATTTGCTTTTGTACAGTTTGAATCAAAGTTATAAGTGTGCCCTTTGCCCAGTTAGTGTGCACTGTACCCCTTAGGTGTGAATTTACACGTTCCCTGCTCCCTAAGTATTGCAAGAATGGAAAAACAAGCACCACATGTGCTCAATACAAAATGAATTGCTTTTTATGTCATCTAACAACTATCTATTAAAACAAGAATGCAATAAAACATCTAATTTTAAAGTTAGACTGTCGGTTCTTTCTTTTAAATTCAAGAAGTACTTCAGTCTTGGGAATGATGACATAGAGCTATGTCAAGGGACTAGAGATAAACTAGTTAATTTTGAATTTTTGTTAAGTTAGAGGAATACATACCAGAAATTGCAAATGTGTGTGGCTTTGTGGCTGTGTTTTACACTGATGGCACAGTGTTTGAAATTTTCAAAATTAGGTGCCAACTTGATTTCAGGTTTCTCTTTAGTAATCATTGGGCCAGGACTTCAGAGGCACTGCTGATCTCTCTGACCTGCCTGGTCCCTGTTGGCATTTGAGGTTACAATTCCTGAAGCACGCCTTACCAGTTTAATGCAAATTCTTATTCAGCAATCATTAAATTATTAAGTTAATAAAAGTTTTGCATCTAGTTGGTGCCATTATTTATTTATTTATTCATTTATTTTTGAGACAAAGTCTCACTCTGTTGCCTGGACTGGAGTGTCATAGCATCAGCCTAGCTCACAGCAACCTCAAACTCCTGGGCTCAAGCAATTCTTTTGTCTCAGCCTCCTGAGTAGCTGGGACTATAGGCATGTGCCACCATGCCCGGCTTATTTTTTCTATATATCTTTAGTTGTCCAATTAATTTATTTCTATTTTCAGTAGAGATGGGGTCTCACTCTTGCTCAGGCTGGTTTCGAACTCCTGATCTTGAGCGATCCTCCCGCCTTGGCCTCCCAGAGTGCTAGGATTACAGGCGTGAGTCACCGCGCCCAGCCTGGTGCCATTTATTTTTTAAAACAGTTTCAAACCTATTAGCTCCTTGTTGCAGCGCTGTGGGGTAGGCGGAGCCATACACCCATTTCCCAGATGACAAAACTAGGATTCCTGGACAGGAGACAGCACCCTCCGCATTTAAAGGCCCCTAACGCTCTTTAGGAAGCAGTTTGGAGCCTTGTCACCCATGAATTTATGAAACCTCTCTAGAGATTATATACATTTTTTTCCAAAATTAAAATATATTTACTTTTTAAAATTATATAAACAATATATTCTCAAAGTAAAAAGTTAAACAGATACAGAAATTTATAAAGTAAAAATTACCTGAAATAGCTCCACATAGGGCTTATCACTGTTAATTCTGGTGAACTCATTTCAGAACTTCTCCTTAAGCATATGTGAACATGCTCATAGTTATACCTCTAAGTATAACTTAATGAGATTATATTAATTATGCAGTGTTGTAATTTTTTTAACTCAGGAATATATCACAGAAAGCTTTCTGTATCTGTACACAGAGATTTACATAATTATTTTTTTTTTTAGAGATGAGCTCTTGCTCTGTCACCCAGGCTGGAGTGCAGTGGCATGGTAATAGCTCACTACAACCTCAAGCTTCCTGGCTCAAGGGATCCTCCCATCCCAGCCTCCTGAGTAGCTAGGACTACAGGCCCATGCCACCACATCTGGCTAATATTTTAAATTTTTTGCAGAGATGCGATCTTGCTATGTTGCCCGGGCTGGTCTTGAACTTCTGGCCTCAAGTGATCCTCCTACCTTGGCTTCTCAAAGTGCTGGGATTACAGGTGTGAGCCACTGCGTCCAACCATATAATTATTTTTAAAGTAACAGCATTTCATTTTTGGTACACACCAGTTCTCCATGGTTGGCCATTTATGTTGCTTCCATTTTGTCCATTATAAACAAGGCTGCAACGAACATGCTTATATGTGTATCTTTGTCTACTTGTCCAATGAACTGTAAATTACTAGTTTGAATCTGTGTCCCTATATACACAACAACTTTGGAGATAACGTCCTTCAAAAGATCATGTGCACCGTTGGATTTGAGGGACAAGACCATGTTGATAGTGTTCTCATGTCTCCAATACAAGCTGTGTGACTATAGGTATAAAAAAGGAATTCCAACAAATCTTTTTGGCCATCTTTTACGTATACCACGCGGTACTGTACTGGAGATATGAAGGCACATGAAACACAATTCTGGCCCTTCTTGAGCTCGACTGCTGGTGTCGGAGCACACTTGTGTGTATGTGTGTGCATTCGTGCATGCATGCACCTCTCCCCCTTTAACTATAACACAATATGGTAAGCGCTAAACTTCTAGGCGAATGAGTCAGGAGGCAAAATGGATAATTATGCCTGGGTAAGTCTGAGGCAATAACAGTCCTGCTAAGCCTTGAAGGATGGACAGGATTACACCAAGCAGAGATGGAGCAAAGGCATTTCAGATACAAAAGGTAACCTGGGAGAGCCTGGTGGTTGCGAGGTTTTGGGAGGCGAGTTGGGAATCCCGGTGGGGCCAGATCTTAGCAATGAGAATTGAAAAGCCTTCCTTGGGAACTGAGTTTGGGAAGTGTCTTTTGCTTCATCTTCCTCACTCATGGGTAATTATTTTGCCTATTTGCTTTCAAAAAAGCAAATGAGTGTAAGGTACTTAAAATGGTGTCTAGCATATACTAAATGCTCCATAGATGTTGTTATGATGATGATCTGTTCCCTGCACGAGTTCATCTTAGCTCTCCTTTCAGCCTGTGGCTTTCTGATGGTCAGTTCAGTGGCCGTCCTGGGCGATGCTCACGCCTCACTCCGTAGGTGAGCCATCTGGGCCTTCCCTAGCCAACCTCCGTGAGAATTCCAGGTTCAGTTGCAGAGGGAGGGAGGGAGTGAAGAGGCCAACATTCTTTGCTGTCAGTATCTCCACTCTGAAAAGTTTATTTCTGTGCTGAAAACTCTTGGCCATCAAGCTGGACTTCTAATTTGGAAATGTGGAAAAACCATATAATTTCAAATATTTTCCATGAAGTGCTATAAATTTCTAGGCCCAGGCAATAGTGCTGTCTCAGGGTGATGACACGGAAAAACCCATTGGTGTGGGACACTTTGTTTTGCCACAAGCAACAACTGTGTCATTTTGGAGAAATTCTTCATCTGTCTGGGCCTTAGCTTCATGATGATATTGATGATGATGATGATGATGATGAAGAATCCCTATCACAGTGAGAAAGGCATGTGCCAGGCTCTTGATATGTATTATTTAATCTTATTTCATTGTCACAACAACTCTATGGGGTTGGTATTATTATCCCCATTTTTCAGATGAGCAAACTCTGGCCCAAAGACAATAACTCAACTTGTTTGAGATCTTATAACTTGTAAATGTCAAAGGCAAGTTCACACCCAGGACTATCTAACCCTAAATATCAGTGATCCTCCCTATTCCCTCCCTGTGGTTTTTCTTGTGGCAAGATGAAGAGATTTGGTGGATGACCTTAAAGGATGCTTTGACCTCTAAACTCCATGGTCTATGGAAACATCTCCCCCATGCCCCCAAGGGTTGTTGATGGTACTGAACATAATGTGAGGTCTTTGTCACAAACATGCTGTCCTAACCTACCTGCTGGGGCAGGACAAGTCAGGGTGCACTGAGAGTGGAAAGTTGGTGTCATGGGCATCTATATTTATTCCTCTTTGGAGTGGGGAGGGTGGAGTGGATAGTGCCTGTCTGTGCTCTCTGATGCCAGGTGGAATTAAATTCATGATTTGATTTGGGAGGTTTTGTCATTTCTGGTTTCAGCCACACTTTCTGAGCTAGTTGCTTTTTATAGACAAGGGGGCTGGGGTGTGTTCTGCAGGCAGAGTGTCTTCATAGGCACCCTGGGACCACTTGGATGCAGGAAGGACACTGGCTCCACCTTACCCAGCTTGCTGTTCAGCCTGTTGAGCCACCCCGGCAAAGAGAGGTCAGCAGTTGCAGCTCTCCCGGTAGGGTGGGGACGGTCCTCGGCCTGAGCAGAATTGGATTTGCCAGCTCATTGGAAAGGGGTTGCTTTATAGCAGGGCCTTTATTCCTGACCTCTGGAGTCACAGACCTGAGCTTGAATACAGTATCTGCTACACAGCCTTGCCAAGGACCCTGGACAGGGCTGTGCCTCTTCACTGAACAAGGTGTTTAAAACTCTCGCAACGTGAATGGGGCTGATTGCACGTCCCCTATTTCTTAAATTGAGGGGTAGTATGCATATGTAAAGTGTAACAATTTTTAGCGGTAAAATACGTAACACAATATTTATCATTTTAACCGTCCGTAAGTATGCAATACGGTGGCATTAAATACATTCGTAGTGCTGTGCGGCCATCACCACTGTCCATACCCCAAACGGTTTTGTCATCCCCATCAGAAACTCTGCACTCATTAAACACTAACTCTCCCTTCTCCAGCTCCGAGTAACCTCGACTGTACTTTCTGTCTCTATGAGCTTGCCTACTCTAGGTGCCTCTTGTAAGTGGAATCATGGAATATTTATCTTTTTTGGCTTATTTCACTTATAATGTTTTCAAGGGCTGTCCGTGTTGTATCTTAGATCAAAATTTTGTTCCTTTTCATGGCTGAATAATATTCCATTGTGTGATGACACCACATGTTGTTGATCCAGTCATCTGTTGATGAACACTTGGGTCGTGTCTACCTTTTGGCTGTAGTGAATAATGCTGTTGTGAATAGTGGTGTGCAAGTATCTGTCCAAGTCCCTGCTTTCGATTCTTTTGGATATATATCTAGGTGTGGAATTGCTGGGTAGAGTGTACCAATCTTAGGTGTTCAACTTGATGAATTTTTTTCATGTTTATACCTGTGGAGCCACTACCCAGATCAAGATATAGCATATTTCTATTACTGCAGAAGGTCCCACGACATCCACCTGCAGGCAGCTCTTACCCCCTCCCGGGGTGACCAAGATCCTTCTATGTTCTCAGCTTGGAGACTCATGGAGGGGTAAGCAGATTAATGGATTAAAGGGACTCATACACACACACACAACTGGTCTCTCTGAAACTTTGTAGTTCCAAAGAAATACTTTAAATCCATAGTTTTGTCTGGGCTTTTTTGGTTTCTTATCTTCTGAGATTGTTTTAGGGGGAGGTACAGTGGTTCTTGACTCCTGCTTAGTTTTTTGAGGAGACGTACATGTCCAAGACACTGGCAGACTGGACACTGAGCTCCTGGGTCTGAAGTTTAAAGTTGATAAGAAGTGGGACACTGGAATGGAGGCATCTTCCCCTGTCAGAGAGGAGAGTCCACACGGCACCCCTGCAGGACAGGAGGTCAGCCTGCAGCTGTCAGTGTGGAGGCCTCAGGAGCTTCTGGGTGTGGAACTGGGGCGAGGTACCCTCAGGAGATCTCTGGTTGAACCTGAGGCTTAGGGACTCATCGAAGCCCCTGAAGGAAGATGTTGGGGTCTGAGGTGGCCCTGGGGGCTGTGACCTTCCCTGTCCCTCACAACGTCTCTTCTTGCTGAGTGTCTGCTCTTTCCCCCACTGCTGTCTGCGGGTCCTCATCCTCAGGTCTGTGTATCTCTTTTCTGATGCTTCTGTTTGCTCACAGCTTCGACTTCCTCGTGCTTTGGGTTCACCGTGAGTCCCTGATGCTCAGCAATCCTCCGAGACCCTGCAGCTTGGCCCCTCATCTCCGTCCAGAGTCCTGTTGCAGGAAGCGTGGCTGGCCACGTTTCTCTTCTCATGCCCAGTCAAGCCGGAGGAAGCTGCACAGCCTGGGATGGGCTGCCTTTGGTCAGAGCCCCTTCCCTGCCCCAGTGCCTTGGGGAGAAGTCGGTCTTGGAAGGTGTCCTGTGAATGGACCATGCCCAGCCTCTACCTTCAGAGTGTCGTTCCGATTTCACAGTGGAGGCTGCTGAGGCCAGAGAGGTCAGGGCCGTGCCCAGTCTGTGTTGATAGATAAGGCTGGGTGTGGATGTTGGTGGTCAGAGGTGGAGTGGGAGGAGTGGAGAAAATGGGGAACGGGAGGATTTAGGACCAAGTAGAGGGCATTATTCTCATTATGACTATGTCTATGTTGTCATCTGTGACATGGAGTCCCTCCACCTCTGGACCCCTATGGTTCTCAGTGAGTTCCCCAGGAATGGTGCCCCTCACTCCCCACCTTCCAGTGTAGTTGTCACACATAGCTCTAAACTCCTCTAGGAATACGGGCCTTCCAGTTCCTCCACATCCTCACCAACCCTTGATATGGTCAGTTATAAAAATTTTAGTCACTCTAACAGGTAGTGAGCCCTCCTAATTCCTCACCAGTGCGGTTAAATTTGTTCCCCACATGTCTTTACTCTAGCACTTATCTTTATTTTTAGATGAT
Source organism: Lepilemur ruficaudatus (assembly GCA_963574885.1). Taxonomy (NCBI): domain Eukaryota; kingdom Metazoa; phylum Chordata; class Mammalia; order Primates; family Lepilemuridae; genus Lepilemur; species Lepilemur ruficaudatus. The sequence continues at coordinate 76,108 of CAUYRT010031760.1, read as the reverse complement.
GACAATGATTATTATTGTCTAAAGCAAGGCGATCATGCGTGGAATCAGTGAGATGTTGTGCTAGGAGGCTTCCCATTGCATGTGACAGAAAGCTCAGCCCCAGCTGGATTAGTCGTCAGAGGGAATTTGTTGATTTGCTTAAGTGGACTGACTGGGGAACTTCAGGAGCATTTGATCCAGAAGTAGTGTAATCTAGATTAAAAAAACTCAGCTATATTTTCACTGCCTTGGTGCCAGTCTCATACAGATTCTCCCCACGTTGTCACAGATGGTTACCTGTGGCCCCCAGGCTACATTATTTCTAATTCTTATCCAGCAGGGAAGAAAATATCCTTTTCTTCAACTGTTAAAAAAAATCTTGGGTTCCCTCTTATTGGACCAGGTTAGGGAACATAAAGCAGCCCAGAACCTACTTCCTATGACAAATTAGCTTTGACCAAACCCACATGTCCTCCCTTAGAACGGAAGGCCGAGTCGGCTTCCCCAAGGCACCAGGGGGAGGCATGGGATGGATGGACAGTGCAGGCCGGCTCCCAAGGGACAGAGAGTGCACATCGGGCAGTCCTGCATCACCCATCGCTACTGACGGTAAAGGGTGTGGAGCCCGAGTGGACCCCAGTCCTCTTGCCCACGTAGCTTGTTGCTGCCCAAGGAGAGGGGACCCATTTAGACCCAAGGCATGGCTGGAGCCCTCCCAGATTCAGGGACGCAGCTTGCTCTGTCCGGCTTGCCGAAATGCACCTCGTTCAGACCCAGACTGGGGAGCCTGGGGAAGCCAGCATCCTCTCTGCCCCACTGCTACCATGGCCATCAGCCCAGGCTCTGTTTCCTGGCAAGGCAACTGCTTCAGCTTCCAGGTTTAAGGCTTTGGCCTCTTGAGTGTGAACTTACAACTGGCCCTCCCTTCGGTCGTCTTCACTGAGCTGTGCTTGCCCACAGCTGAGGATCCGGGGCCTCTGACCGCTCTGCCGCCCCCGCTACCTGCCGCCCCACTGTGGCACCCTGCAGCAGCTCCTGGGTGGGCTCCGCAGCCTGGCCCGTGGTGCTCACACCACACTGTCTCTCTGCTGCCCCGTCTCCCTGGAACGCTCAGCCTCTCACTCCTGCCTGGCCCCTTTGCCCTCTTTTGTGGCTCTTTTTCTTTCTCTATTCTGTGTTGTTTCCCTCCACTCTCTGTTTTCGCTCTGACTTCTCCAAATAAATATGTGACCTTTTCTGCCTGATTTCTTTCACTTAGCATAATGTTTTCAAGATTCATCTATGTTGTAGCATATATAGGTACTTCATTCCTTTCTTATGTCTGAATGACAGTCAATTGTACATATACATATCACATTTTACTTTTCTTTCCTTCCTTCTGCTTGCCGCTGAGAGGGAGGGCCTGCGTTTTTCTTGGTTTTGTTTCAACATTTCACATTAGTGATGGGTGTTTCCATCTTGAAAACCTGGCCGTTTGCACCCTGCCAGATCAGGACACTGGCACACTCAGACATTGCTTGTTCCTTTGTGAGTGGCCAACGTCTGTGAGACCTGTGTCTCATGTCTCCAGATCTGAATGTGGAGTCAGGGAACTCAAATTCTAGTCCAATTCCGTGGTCGAGTTGCTCAAGCTTCCCTCTGCCTGAAGAGGCAAGAGGTTTCACCGCTCTTCTGAGATGTTTGCGGACTGCCCGTGTGATGCCCAAGGCAGTGTACCCGGCTCTTGGGGAAAGTACACCCAGTTGAATGTAAACAAGCTGCTCCCTCTGCCCTCGGGGGCTTCGCAATCTCAGACAAACACTGATTCAGGCACACCAAGCTCTCAGCCCCGGCGGAAGCCTGGCCGGGAGTTTGCACAGCACGCTGAGCACTGCATTTGCACGCTGTCTATTCCTCCCAGGACCAAACTCAGCTGGGAGGCCGATATCTTAGCCCAGTCTACTAGATGAGGATTATGAGGCTCGGAGCCTGGCATCGACTTGGCCGTGGCTGCAAGGTGCTAAAGCAGCTGGGCAGGCACTGGAGCCCAGGCGTCTCCGCTGTGCTGTGCAGTTCCTCTTTATTTAATTGACTGTGAATTCCTAATTTAATTCCTAATTCCTAATTTCTACTCGTTAGCTTCCATATGGCCCTCTTCTTTATGCTGGTGGGAGTGGAGGTTGAGGGAGACAAGTGTGCTTTTAAAAAAAAGTAAAAATGAGCAGAGCCTTAAAAATGCCAGCCAACCTGCTGCCGCTGAACGCAGATGTTGTCAAAGTCCAAGCTCCTTAGGGGAAAAGTTAGTTGACTATTATCGACAACAAGATTTTATTTTTCTTGTGTGGCCAATGGGGCAGGGAGTGTCTTCTCCCTGCACCTGCATCTTCATGGAGGAAATATTTATCCATTTATATTGACTCTGTGTGAGCCACATGGCGCTGAGAGCAAAACAAAGAATGGGCTCAGCAATTTCTTTTCTCGAGCAGCCTCCAGTCTGGGGTGCAGCTGTGGCTAGCCTGCAAGAAAGGATCTTCATCTTAAGAGACGTAATAAATAGTAATAATGATGATGATAGCAAATCCTAGCACAGTGCATCCTTCATGAACTTTCGCATATATTAACTCATTGCTACGGCACCCCGGAGACGTAGGTTTTGTGACTATCCATGTTTTAGGTGAGGCATCTGAACCAGGAGAGGTGCGGTGACACATTCACGGGCACTCAGTGGGAACAGGATTGGAACCTGGCAGACTGGCTTCAAAGTCCACCCTCTAAGTACAGCTGCACGCTGCTTCTCCCAGGGCCTGACTCAGGAGAGGAAGTTTACTCCCATCTAGGGGGTCTGAGCAGGCTTCTTGGAGGAGAGATCCTGGCTCTGCAGGGGAGGAAGGACGGTTTCCCTCTGTGAATAGTGGGGGACAGTCATGCCAGGTTGCAAGGCTGGCTCAGAACAGGGGGAGGCCCTTCGCCTCCAGTGGTGGGAACTGCAGCTGACATTTAGTTTCTCCAAATAACCAAACAACCGTTCTGACATTAACAATCATAAATAACCCATACCTTTAAAATGTCAGCTGTGGTAAATGGAACATGGAATCCCAGAAATTGGGTCTGTGATTTATCTGAAGGCATTTCTACCATTGCCTCTACATTTCCTGCCCTTCAATTCCTGGGAGAGACTTTGTGTCTTTGGGGAAGGACAGGAGCCATGTGAGGGACTGGTGGGTTTTCACTCTGTCCTTTGATTTGGTGTCCTCTGGGGCACTTGTGTTTATGTTTCGAAGGCTAAAAGTTCTCAGATCATTCTGCCTCCCTCCCTCCCTCCCTCCGTCCTGCATGCACGTCTGGGTGTGCTGTGCACGGTGCTGGGCATATGGGTGGAAAGACAGTCCCTGACCACAAAGAGGCTGGAGTCTAGTGGGGAGAGCATCACACTGAGAGATCGTCCCGCACCAATACCGTCCCATTGGAGGTGTGCACCAGGTGCGACCCAATTAGAGGCCTGGGAGTCTTCCAGGGGGTGGTGAGGTGCACCCTGCTCACAAAGGACAGACAGGCCAGGTGGGAGTGTGAATTTCAGGAGTTGCAGCCTCACACTGGGGACAGCAGGCTGCAGGGTGGGTGACACTATGGTGTCGCTCATCCTCAAAACCTCCATGAGACAAACCTCGTGTGAGAGAAGGAAATGCAGTTTCTGACAACCACTCAGATTCTTGGATCCTGGCTTCCCTTCATGGTCCAGATTTCGGACATCTCCCTTCTCTGTCTGCTGGCCCGAGACCACTGCAGAAGTGGCTGCAGAAGCTGCGCCACGGCATGAACAAGGGGGTGATTTCCTTGATTTGTGCCGAGCGTCAACCTGTGGAGACTTTGGAGATCCACTCGGAAGATGGCTCCAAGCGGAAACAAATGCATATTTCATCTATTTTTGGTAAAACGGACTAGCAAGGAGTCACCATCGGAGACACGTCCTGTTTGTGCTCTAGGCAGAGCCAACTGCCCTGAGACGACCTCTTCACAAATTGTCAATAGCAACTTTCAAGTATAGGATAGATGATCATTGACGCAGTCACCGTGCTATCAATAGATGTCCAGACCTTGTTCTTCTTGTCTAACCAAGACTTTGTCCCTCTGGTCAACACCTTCCCATTCCCTGCTCACTCCCCGCCCCACCCCCAGCCCCCGCAACCACTATTCCACTCTCTGACTTTTTAAAACTCCACATATAAGTGAGATCATGCAGTCTTTGTCTTTCTGTGCCTGTCTTGTTTCATTTAGCGTAACGTCAGTCCAGGTTCATCCACATGGTCTCAAATGGCAGGATCTTCTTGCTTTTCAAAGCTGAGTAATATTCTCTTGCATGTATATACTGCGCTTACCTTATCTGTTCATTTGCCGGTGGCACTCGGTTGTTTAGGCCTTGGCCGTTATGAGCAATGCTGCATGGGAGCGCAGACATCTCTTCCGCACAGTGGTGTCGTTTCCTTTGGACGTAGACCCACCGATGGGTTGCTGGATCCTGTGGTCGCTCTATTTTTAATCTTTTGAGGAACCTCTGTACGCTTACATTTACATTCCCACTGACAGTGTACCCGGGTTCCTGTTCCTCCTCTGTGTTTTCTGAGGGCAAAACCCCTTCAGCACTGTGTGGTACACAGAAAATAACCCATGGCCACCTCTTTTCTCCCAATGATCTCACAGTTAACCCTGTCCTGTACGGAGTGATGATCCTAGCAGGGAGTTTGCCTCTTTCTTGGGCTTGTTTTCATTAGCTCTGAATGTTTCTGATAGTTTCTGCCTGATGCCCGCATTTCTGCCTGCAAGGTTCACTGTGGGCTCACATCCTGACTACTGTCGATCCAGAACGCACCTCCAGCCTCTCATGCCCTCAACTACCTGTGTCCCTCTCTGTGCCATCTTCCTGGGCCAGGACACCACTGCCCTCCCTTGGCACCCTGCAGGCTCCTTGCTAGCCTCCCGGCTGGGTGGTCTTCATTCCCACGCCGAAGTCCCTTCAAAGGCTTCTCACTGCACCGGCAATGAAACCAAGCTGCTTGCCTGCACCTGTGTGGCCGTCCTCCTCGGTCCTGGCCTCTTCTCTACCTCCTCCCCTCCCACTCACCTCTCGAGCACCCATCTCTAGCCACAAGGTGCCTTTGGGCTCCTCAGACACTGTGCACTGCCACGCTCTCCTCCTGGAGCGCCTTCTCCCAGCTCGTTGCAGGCTGACTTGCTTCCCTCTTCTTCTTCTTTCAGCTCAAGCGTTGCTGCTTCCCAGAGGTTTTCCTTGACCACTCCATAAAGTGGCCTCCCCCAGTGACTCTCTGGATCCTCATCCCAGCCAGTGACATCCCTGCTTTCATCACTGTCTACCCCTGCTTGTTTCTTTACGTGTTTGCCTATCTGTCTCCCCTACTAGGATGCCAGCTCCTTGAAGGCACAGCCATGCCTGGCCTGGTGACCATGCCTAGCAAACGTGGAAGGCACGCAGCACACGCCACCCCAACCTGGCTGGATAATGTGATGATGCAGGAGATAATTCATGACAAACTCTGATGCTGATGGAGGGGAAGTGTTTTAATAACTCTCTTGGCCAACTGCACTGTGGGACGCCTGCTGGCTCAGATCCCAGGCAGGCAGCGTGAGCGCAAAGATCACCGTCCTGACATTGTAATGAATACCCTGGTTGCAGAAGGCATGTGCAGTTTCTCATGCCAATAATTACAATATGAACAGCAAATGTTTATTGAGTGCTTAGTACGTACGCAGCTTTATATAATAACCAACCACAGGATTTCAGGGGCCTATATATCACATGTCTGCATGTTGGCTGGGGTTCGCCTAATCTACGCAGGGCTTGCCGGGGTTGGACTCTGGGTGCAGGCTGGACCTAGCTCTGCTCTGTGTGGTGCTCATCCTCCTCAGACTGGCTGGGTCCTTGAGCTGAGGCAGGATCATGAGAGAGCAGTGCCAGTCAGGCAGGTACATGGCAGACCTTCGCTGGCAGCTCATTGGCCAAAGCAAGTGATGCAGCTAAATCCAAAGTCAAGGGCAGGAAAGGCTCCTCCACTCTCCCCAAGGCCATGGAAAGGGTGTGGATGCATAACATTACCACAGGGGCGTGGAGAAATGAGACCAATATTTTGGTCTTTGTCAAGTATGTCACGTAACCCCCAACAACTTCACAAAGGTTATTACTGTTATATTATTTTACTGTTACATATTATGTATTGTACCATATGCTATACTATAGTATAACTATATAAGTGACTATTATACTATGTATTATGCTATAGTTATACTATAAAGTATATTATATATTGTACTATACTACTACTAATATATATAATACTATAAAATATTATTATAATTTTATCCTACAAGGTCTTAATATTATCTTCATTTTGTAGATAAGGAAAGTAAGAATGAGGGGTGAACAGCCTTGTCCAGGTCACACAGTCAGCTGGAGGCAGAGCAGGAGTCGGACCCAGGGTGTCAGGCTCTAGAGTTTCATCACAGTCCCCGTGATGCTGCCTTCCTTTGTTTTGATTAAATAAGCAAAGTGCATCCAAACTGGGAAGTAGGAAGTGTTGGATGCTGGTGTCCTTCCATCTCAAATTCAGATCCTTCACTCTGCCTGCTTCCTGGGCATCTTTGGCATCCCTTGGTCTGGTCTTTGTATAAAGCCCTCTTCCCTTCCCATTAAAATGATACAACCAAAGCTTCATTTCCTCATGGTCTCTGGCACCGCTGGGGATCAATGGCTGCTAGTTGCTTTCCCAGGAGACAACTTTCTTGCGTTTTCAAGACCCTAAATCCAAAGGTTTGACCACTGTGGGAATTTTAGACAGCAGGCAGGCTCATGGGAGAGGTAGGAGGAGACAAGGACGTATTCTGGAATCTTTAAATCGTGCTGAGAGAGGAAGCTTATCTAACAGAGAGTCAAGATGTCCTTAACATTTAGCTCCTGTTAATCTTGGGGAAGCCAGGTGGGGGGTGGGGAGAGGGAGAGCGAGGAAAGAGAGCAAGATCCCTCAAGATTGACATGTGGGCCGGCACACATAGACACGCACTTACATAAAGGCATTCCACCCTGCACGGGGGATCCGCCTCAACTGCGATGGAACATTTCAATTCCATCATTGGCACGTTCTCTAACCAGAGGCCTTTCGGCACAAGACAGGCTGCTGGGAAAGGGATCCGTGTTGAGGACTTAATGCCTGTTCTGTGTGTATGCGTATTTGTGTGTTTACAGAAAATTCAATACTTAATTGTATGCTTGGCCTTCTCACCACTAATTTCTAAAAGAGACGTTCCACGGCCTTGGTTACATTCCCTCATATCTCATAAAAGCCGAAACTTGACCGCGGGCTCCCAGAGCTAATCCTCCGTGGAGACAGGGCCGGCGGTCACCTGGGAGGACTGCAGGCTCCCGAAGAACCCGTGTGCTGAGAGTTGCTGGACACCTCCCCATCACCCATTTCCTTTTCTCCTTCCTGAAGAGACCCCGCATTTCCCAGCATGTGGTTTGGGTGACCCATCGCCCCCCAGATCCAGAAGTGGATTGGTTGAAGGCCATTAGCCTAATTCTTGCTATAGCGAGTTGGTTCAGGAGAGGGAATGTGGTTTGAGCGGATTCAACAAGAGGAAGCCCAGGAGGTATTTGAAGGTTATGGGGAAAGAGAAACCCCATATCCTCGAGATATGAATGAGGAAAATGAGCCCCGTCAGTTCCCCTGTGACTGTGAGAGGAGCTGGCTCAGGGTGGAAGTTGACAGTGGGGAGTCCACAGAGCGATGGAAGCAAATGAGTGTTGAGTGACAGTGTTCAACTGGATCAGACCTTATCCGAAGCCTGTTCTACCTCCAAAATCTTTATTTCCTTGTATAGGAAGCCTGAGTGGGTTTTCTGTTCCTTGGAACTAAAATAACCTGCATTAATATACCCATCCAGTCAAAATGTCTTTTGCTGGTCTGCTGTGGTGCTGGAAACATCCACTAATAGAATCACTGCTCTACGACAAATCGTGGTGCCCAAAGACCTTGGGAAGCACCTAAAAGCGTTATTCCAGAACTCCCACTCACCCCGGGGAAGAGTTGAGATGTGTCAGTGTGCTGAGAGGGGATGGCACGACGAGTGCTGGTTGGGGGCACACACACGTGTGCTCAAAGGAAAGATGTGACCTGTCGCAGCCCCACGCCCATCCATCGTTTAGACAAAGGAAGCAAAGCGCCTCCGAGCTCTGCCTGGAGGACTCTGGGAAGGTTTTGACTAACAGCATTTGTGAGGCAGCCCTCACCCAGCCAGCACTGCTCTAGGTGGTGGAGACACCACGGTGAGCAGAACAAAGCCCCTGCCTGCGTAGATCTGACCTTCCATGCGGCAAAGGGCAGAGGGGAGACCTGCCCAAGGCGGTGACAGTGAGAGAGAACCCGAGAAGATGGCAGACATGCCGGAGAACCTGCGTCTGCTGGGGGGATGCTCCAGGCACAGGTAACACAGGAACAGAGGCCCGGAGCTGCGGCTACGTGTGTGACATTGGAGGCTGGGCTGGGGGGCTGGCATAGAGCAGAGTGAGGGAGGGGCAGGGGGCAGAAGATGAGGTCAGAGAGCTGGTGGGGCCCATGTCCTTGGGTCTTCTAGGCCACAGTGTGGACCACACTGTTGACCACATTGTTGACCACATGTGGACCACACTGTTGCAAACGACAGGATTTCCTTCTTTTGCAAAGCTAAATATTACAATGTTCCTCCATGTGTAGGGGCCACACTGCCCTTTTCCACCCATCTGCTGATGGACACGTAGGTTGATTCCGTATCTTGGCTGTTGTGCACACGCTGTGGTGAACACAGGGGTGCGGCGTCTCTTCCATAACCCTGAATTTGCCAAGGTCACTTTTGCAAGCTACTTAACCTCTCTGTACCTCAGTTTCCTCATTTGTTAAGTGAGGATGATAATCATACCTACTTCCTGGGTTTTGTGAGGTGTAAATGTAAAGTGCTTGAGAAAGAGCCTGGCCCATGGCGAGTGTTCTTTGGCATCGCTGTTATGTTGACAACTGTGCCCCGTGGTGGGGTGGGCCGGGGCTGGTGGTCTAGTCTGGTGCAATGAAGTTCAAGGCCCATGAGACTTTTTAGGGAAGTGGGAGAGATCAAAGCTTGAAAGTGGCCAGGAGGACATCTCCACCTCCGGGGACACGAGGAGTTTGGGAGAGAGAAGAGCCATCCTAGAGCAAGCAGTGGAGGAGGCCGAGTCGCCTGGAGAGAACTGGCTTTTGATTAAGGGCAGGAAGATGAAGGGAAGGTCTGGAAAAGAGGCTGAGAAGACAGAATTTTGCTGCAAATGGACAGGGAAAGCCACAGGGCCCCCTGGAGAGGCGGGGAGGTTGGGGAGGGGCAGTGAGCTTGAGTCGCAGTGCGGTGTGTACAGAGCCCTTTTGGGATGAAAGACCAGGTGATGCAGGATGACTGGGAGCCGTGGGCTCTGGGCGGCGGCCACAGCATGATGGAATTGGTCTTGGAGATTCCTCGGACTGTGGTGTTGAGACGGTGAGTGCTGGTGTGTGTGTGGCAGTGGCAGAGGGGTGCTCTTGCCAAGAGCATGGGGAGCTCTGTGGGTCCCTGTAGCTGAGCAAAGGGTGAGGATGAGCCTGGACCCAGAGTCAGAGGTCTCTGTGGTTGGACAAGGGGATGGGAGAGACTAGAGCTAGGAGTGGCGGATTGATGGGGCCCAGATTGGAAAAGGCCTCATACGAGTTTCAAAGCTCAGGCCTTTACCGGAGAGTCAGATCTGTGCTTTAGGACGATCACCCAGGGTGAGGGCGGATGACGGACATTGAACAGGAAGAGACCAAGTCAAAGGGGCAAGTTAGGGGGCTGCTGCAATAGCCCAGGAATCAGTGCGTGGAGGTGACAGGAAACTGGAGGGTGGGGAGCAGATTTGAAAGGCATTTCAGAAGTAGAATCTGTTTCTCAGAGATACTCAGAAATCCCTGAGCAAACAGGACCCCACAGGATTATTAGAACCGAAAGATGCTGGTAGGAGACAGAAAAGTGGGCAAGGCGACCTAACAAGCACAGTGAACACTATCTGGGTGACGGGCACACTTACAACCATGGCTCTAGCATTCTAAAAGTGATCTATGTAACCAAAAAGATTTGTAGCCCCCGTAATACTTTCAAAAAAAAATAATAAAAAAATAAAAAGATTTTCAATCTAATTAGGAGTCTAAAAACAGCAAATGTATCCTACCAGGGTATGTGATACCTTACCTTCCAAATTGACAAAGAGGAAAAAAAGACCCACTTTTGTTCTGGATGTGATAAAACAGAAATTTATATACACATTTTAATGGGAATATAATTAAAATCTGTAATCATTGAAAAAAAATGGGCAAGGAGTGTGAAAACCTGGCTCTAGATGGGGCCCCATCACCGAGTAAGGTGCCACCTTTACTGATTCTCCTGAGTTTTCCAGTACCTCAGTTTCCCTAATTACTCTATTCACACAGGAAGGATACTTCCGGCTTGCTCTGGCACTTCAGCAGCAGGGACTGAGAGCTAGGCCATTCTTATGCACTTGAGCACGTCAGCGAAAGATGCTTCTGTTTGCACAGGGGGCTCAGCTCTAAGCACGTTCATGTCCATTATCTCGTCTACTGCTCATGAGTCTGTCAGTCAGTTGCGGCAGGCGATGGTGATGATGACAGCAAAGATGACGGTAAAGGTGGCTGACGTTTACCCCGTGCTAGTTGAGCGCCTGCACCCGCACTAAGCATCTGCTGGCAGTCACACTCGATTCTCGCAGCAGTCCCTCTAGGCAAAGTATTACTATCTCCAGTTTAAAGATAAGGAAACTGAAGCTTGGAAAGAGTAAGCAAATTTCCTGAAGTTATATTCTTAGCAAGGGCCTGGAACAGGGTTTTAAACTCAGGCAGCTAATTGACACCAAGGTTAATTGACAATTTCTGCCCTGTATGAAGGGTGGGGAGGGCCGCCATTCTTGCATCAGATGAGGAGGGGGAAGGCCAAATTCAGCCCACTGACTGTTTTGTAAATAAAGTTTTATTGGAATCCAGCCACATCCACTGATTTATGTACATTCCGTGGCTGCTTTCCTGCTACAACGGCAGAGCTGGGTAGTTGCAACAGAGATCATATCCGAAAATACTGACCTTCTGGCCCTTTGCTGGACCCTGTGCTATTTCTATTTTTTTTTGTTGTTGGTTTCTCCTTCCTTCTCCTATCCTTTTTTCCTCTTTCTCCTAGCCACTTGATAATATGTAAAATATGAAAGTAAATGGAGATTCTTTCTAATGTAGCATTCTGTTTTCATGGGTATTTTACCGATGCCAAGTTGAGGAAGAAAGAACAGTTAAGGTAGCATCGAGTGAGTCTTTGGATGAGGTTCACTGCTAAAGTAATGACAAGAATAAAAAGTGCCACCAAACACTCATGGAATATTTATTATCCACTCACTCTGTTCCAGGCACTAGTCTAAATATCACTGTGATGTTCTCCATCTATAAAGTGAAGGGATTGAAATGAGAGGAGCTGGAGAAAGGCCCCTCCCATCCATCAGAAGCACGTTCTAAGCCATGCTTTTGAGAAGCCCCCTGTCTCTAAGTAGAGGCCATGTGTACACAGTGGCCCACACAATCCAGCGTGCCAGGAATGGACCTCCTTTCTAGACATCAGCTTCAGAGAGTGACCTTTTACAGCAAACATGCAAGTATGGGGTCTTGAGAAATGTGTTTTGGCTTTTTCAGCTGCAGCAAGGGGACAGAAGGAGCCTGGAATTCTCTCCTGGCAGGCCTGACAAAACAAACCCAGCTAGAGGTGGCCAGCAACCGTTGGGCATCTTGAGCTGGGACTGGGATGAGGAGTTGTAGTGTCACCTTCTGGCCACTAGAGGACTTCACCCTATTTCGGCAGAGGAAGACTTGTTGGGGCTTCTCTACATTGGGGGTGGGGGGTTGCTCATCTCCCTTCACTGCATTTCTGCCAGTGGCCTTACGTGTGGATGCTTCATGAGATCTAGAGTATTGAGGTGTCCATGACGCAACCATCCAGTGCTGAATTGCTGAGGAGTTGCCCTCCAGCCTGCTCTGCGAGGAGGCCAAGAGGGTCTTTATGTTGAGCACAAACCATTTCTTTGCCACTTTTACCTATTGTGTCCCCCTGTAAAACACAGACGTTTGTCTCACTTCGGCATCACAATCCCTCCAAGAAGACCCCAGTGGAGAAGACACAATGAAATGGCTTATATTTAGCAAACACATGACACTCTCGGTGAAGTAGACACCATTCCAAGTGCTTTACAATTGTTAACTTACCCCTCAAAAATCACCCTATGAGACAGGTGCTCTCATCAGCCCCTTTTATAGATGGGTAAACTGAGATACAGAATAGTTAGGGATCTTGCTTGACGGTCATGCACCTATCAAATGGTTGGGCTGGGGTTTGAACCCAAGCTATCAAGGTCCGGAGTTCAGCGTTTAACTAGCATGCTCTGCTGTGCTGCCTCTCAGGAGAGGGGCCAGACGAACAATGCCATACTTTCATAATAAAAACATCGTAACCTATTTTTTTCACATATGTACATAACAGAAAATTTGGAAATCAAAAAAGCAGAAAAAATTACCCACAATCTTACCACACCACCACAATCACAGCAAGCATTCTAGTGTGTTTGCTTTCATTTTTATGTGCATATGTGTTGTTTTTCATATCTTTGTGCATTTGGTTTGTATCCTGCTTTTCCACTTAACATATAATGTCCTAATGTTATTACATAATTTTCATAACCACTATTTTAAGTATTGCAAGAATGTGTGTATGTGGTGACATAATGAAAGTTCTAGGGGAACAGTTAGATAAGAATGTCCAAAGAAGGGAGAGAACAGTACAGACTGTCAAGGCAGGATGAATAAAAAAACGATGCTCATAGAACCTGCAGTAGCACGATGACAACAAAGGCCACTGCGCTGAGCTGGGAGGTGGCAGCTGGCAATCCAGTGCCTTAGTTAGCATCTGGGGACTAAAAACAGCTCTGTAAGGAGACAACATGTGGTGAAGCCTTAGAGGGGGAGATACAGGGCTTCTCTTTTGTTAGTACTCTTGGGTACTGCACTGGTGGGTTCAGAGGAGTTGCAAGAGGAAGGCCTGAGTTCCAGTGCCAGCTTCATCAGCTGTGTGACCTTGGACACGTCGCTTCTCTGGTGTCGGTTTCCTTAACCCCTTCATGGGAATAATAACAGCTCTCATGAAGAGTTGTGGAAAGAAATAAAATATATGATATATCCAAAAGCATTAGGGATGCTTTTGGCTGCAGGTAACAGCAAACTTGCTTTGCAGTGGATGAAACAATGAAGACTTCTAATTAGCTCATATCCACGAAGTTTGGAGGTGAGGAAACTAAGGCTCAACAATGTCATCACAAACCCAGACTTTTTTCTCTTTGCAATCCATGATCTTAAAGTGTTGGTTGTGTTTCTTGCTTTCAAGTCCAATTATTTCAATGACTGGATCTGTGCTGGAGTGATATTGACCCTTCCTTATAAAAGTCCAATTTCAGGGAGAAATTCTTGTTGTGTCTGACAAGTAGGAACATCCTCATCTCTCCAAGAGGCTTCTTGAAACGGTGGGGAAGCTTCAATGTGAAGGTGTTCCCCAGCAGAAGCTCAGAGCCACTTCCAACGCCATCCATAGTGCCCTTGTCATACCCTGGGAACATACATTGTGGCTTCTGTAGGTTTTTCAGGGGCCTTCTCTGTAGAAAATGCACTTTTATATCAGTTGTCAAACTTGGCATTTATTTTGTTGTGCGATTATTTGAGTAGTGCCAGCCTATACGCCCCGTGAAGTCAGAAACCACATCTGTTTTGTTCATTATTCTATCCCTGGGGCCTAGCGCAGTTCCTGGTATGCATGTGGTGGGTGTTCGGTAATATTTTTGTTGAATGAGTGAATCAGAGTCTTCCACAGCCTGAGCACACATTAGTGTTTCTGCATGTGCATGCGGCTGTCACAGAATCTATGTTTCCTGAGTCACAGTGACCTGTTTTCACAAGTCATCTCCTTGACAAATAAAGACGTTTATTTTAGAAGGTGCTTCCTGACCTCAGATTCTATAGCAGATGCTGCGGATGCTTGTTCTGTGTCCACCCAGCCACCCGAGTCCACCTGCAGCTGTGGTGGACAGTTTTCAGCACACTGATAGAGTCCCACCTCTAGCTTCTTGAGGGCTCTCTCTGGGGGTGTTAATACCTCCAGAGGAAAATTTCAACCAGTAGGGGATGCAATTCGATGGGCAAATGCCTGAGCCTGCCAGCCTCCAGCAGGCCTAGCCTGAGGCCTGTTCCACTGGATTCTGAAGAGTCCCCAGTGGGACCAAGCTGCACATGTCCAAAGCTACAACCCACCCAATCCTGACTCTTCTTCCTTCCTTGTCTCCATTTCCTCTTCTGTGGCTCCTGGATAATCTCTTAAGTGAGCTACCTGTACGCTATAGGGTCTGATTTGCAGGATATTTAGTCGAGACTTTGGACTTTAGACTTTACAGTTGATGCTAGAACATGTTAAATCTTTTGGGGCTGTTGGGAGTGAACGATGTATTTTATATGTGAGAGAGACACAAATTTTGGAGGGCCAGGAGTGGAATGTTATGGACTGAATGTGTATGCCCCAGATTCATATGTGGAGACCCTCAGTGTGATGGTGCTTGGAGGTGTGATCCTTGGGAGGTGATTCGGGTTATATGAGGTTATGAGGGTGGGGTCCCCATGATGGGATTAGTGCCCTTAGAAAAAGAGGAAGAGGCACCAGAAATCAACCTCTGTTTCTCTCTCCTCTTTTTCTTCCTCTCTCTCTGACCTATGAGGACACAGTGAGAACACAGCCATCTACAAGCCAGGAAAGGAATCTGCCGGCATCTTAGTCTTGGATTTCTCAGCTTGCAGAACTGTCGGAAATTAATTTTTGTTGTTTAAGCCCCTGGCCTATGGCATTTTGTTACGGCAGCCTGAGCTGACTGAGACGCTGTATCTAAGTCCTCGTGTGACAATTGGTTGACAGTCCTCCTGCTGAAGGTAGGATCCACATCCCTTCCCCTTGAATTGGCTCCGACTCACTTGTAACTAGCAGGATGCGGCGGAAGTGATGTTGTGGGTGGTGTCAAAATTCTTTTGACGTTTCCTGAAGAAATGAAGCCTAATGCCCTTTACCTTGCACGTGGGCTGTGCTTGGTGACCCGCTTCTAACAGACAGAATTCAGCGCGAGTGACGGGTGTGACTTCAGAGGCTAGATCGTAAAAGGTGCTGCAGCTGCTTCCTTCTCTCTGTCTCTGTCATTGCTCTGAGGGAAGCTGCCTGCCATACTGGTAGGACACTGGGCAACCTATTGGGAGGTCCCCGAGGTGAGGAACTGAGGCCTTCTGTCAACAACCACGAGGAGCGGAGGCTCCCTGCCAACAGCCACGCGAGTGAGCGACCTCGGATCAGCTCCGCCAGCGCCTGCCGAGCCCTCAGACCACTGCAGCCTCACCAGGGACCTGGTGTCAGAGGCACCTGCTAAGCCACTCCTCAATTCCTGACCCACGGCACTATAAAATCATAAAGGTCTGTTGTTTTAAGCTGTTAAGCTTTGGGAGAATTTGTTATGCAGCCATAGATAATGAAAACACTGTAGTCAGAAAAGGCCAGGAGTTTCTGCCTGATCCGTCTCCTTGAATCTGGGACAGATCTGAGCCCTCGAGTCTTAGTAACTGGTTTGCAATCAATCTGGCAATAGTGATGCCTTAATTTCTGAGGTTGGATCAGAAAAGGCCAGGTAGCTTCTGCTTAGTACTTTCGGGACCCTTGCTCTGGGAGAAACAAGCCACCATTTAAGACCTTTGAACACCCTGAGATTGCCATGCTGAAGAGGCCACCTGCAGGTGCTCTGGCACCAGTGAGCAGCCAGCAACCGTGTGAGTGGGTCGTCTGGACTCGCAGCCCAGCCAAGCCTTCAGCTGACTCCAGCCACAGCCAACGTCTGGCTGCAACTAAGGGGAGACCCCAGCAAGACCACTTGGCTGATGCCTTCTTGAATTCCTGACCCATGAAGTCATGAGCAAAATAAAATAGTTGTCCTAAGCCACCGCATTACACAGCGATGGCAGCCGGAACAGTCAGCGTTGGAAGGAAACCAAACTGTGTAGACACATACGTAGTCACTGACTAGGTGCTTTTCTTTGCTCATGAAAATATGAAGCTTAGGGAGAGGTTCTCTGAAGGGCTCCCCGGGCACACCACTTAGAAGGCAAACCCCACAAAAGTCCAGAGTTTTAAGTATGTACCACATACACACTCACACAATATAAAACAGAATAGAAGTTCAAGTAGAAATAACTAACAGTGTGCGAAACCAGTGACAGTCAAGTTCTCTCTCTTAGACATGTACACTCTGTCCGTCTGAGGACATGCCTCTCATTTCAGATCTGGAGACAGACAAATTTGGCTTACAAGAGACATCCCAAATGCTTTCACTTGATGCTTAATTTTTGAGGGGAGGGGATTGATTTAAATTTCCAGCTGATTTTTTGATTAAAATATATATTTTTTGGTAATAGAAATTCCTGCCCATCATAAGTTTCAACTCTACAGGGAAAAATATGAAGTGAAAGATCAGTCTCTCTCTCCCTTCCCAACAGTGTCATGAGCTGAACTGTGACCCCTTGCCCAAGTTCATATGTTGAAGTCCTGACCCCAGTACCTGGGAATGTGACCTTATTTGGGGATAGGGTCTTTATAGAGGTAATCAAGTTAAATTCAGGTCATTAGGGTGGGTCCTAATCCAATATAACTGGTGTCCTTATGAAAATGGCAAATTTGGACACAGACACAGTAGAGGAAAAACAACGTGAAGAGAGAGAGAGAGAAGACAGCCACCCACAAGCCAGGAGAGAGGCCTGGGATAGCTCCCTCCCTCTGGGTTCTTGGAAGGCAGCAACGCTGCCAGCACCTTGATCTCAGAGTTCAAGTCTCCAGAACTGTGAGACAGTAAATTTCACTTGTTTGAGTCACTCAATTTATGGTACTTTGTTACGGCAGCCCCAGCAAATGAGTACAGTTTCTTAAAAAGTCTGCATATATCCTCATATGTATATATGTTTTTTTCTTACATAAGTGGACTATTTAATAATATCTTTCTACACCAGAATTTCTTCACTTCCTAATCTGTTGCAGTAATCTTTTCATGTTAGCCTATGCAGGTCTATTCAATTCCTTTTACCGGCCACATAGTATTCTGCCTTTGAGAGAAACTACACTTTATTTAACCACTGTCCCATTAATGGACAGGTTGTGTGTTTTCAGTAATCCCCTGAGTTCATCAAATGTCTGCGCCATCAGTGTGGCTGGGCTGGTGAAGGGTCTACACATAGCAAATGTTTGGACCCGCAGACAGACAGGAGTGCGGCACAGACAGACGTTTGTTTTATTTACTACTTCCTGTGACTCATCCTCTAGAGCTCGCTGAGAGCCCCTCTTGCGGGTTCTCAGAGCACCTGCTTCTCCCCTCCCCTTCCCTAGCACAATGGCAATTTGCCACTGGTCATTGTGATTTTCTGAATCATGTCTGTCTTCCTCCCCAGACCCTCTGGCATTGCTCTTGGCTGCATTCCTGGCACTTTGCACGTCATGCTTGATCAGGTTCTCAAGAACTAGGTATCAACAGAGAGAATCTCTTTAAACTATGAAGTATCAGAGAAATGCAATATGTAATTGATGCAAAGGTAAAGCAACCCCCCAGTGAGGTAGGAACAGCATCATATCAGATCACATGAACTTCCTTGTTGTCAAAGGTCTAGCAAGACCCCTCCCCCGTCTGTCATTTGTCACTTGCCTTTGACTTTCTTGGACCACTCAAAACTTACAGTAGTAACCAGCAACAGCTTCCCACAGCTGGCTGGTCCTCTGTCCTCCTACACGGTATTGATCAGGGTATACCACTGGGGGATGAGTTCAATGTTCATTTTAGAAACCAGGCAATCAATCATAGTCAAGTAACCAAGCCAGGGTTGTTTAGGATAAGAACATACATTGGGGAGAGTGGGACCAAGAGCCATCATGGCAAGAGTACGCTGTGGGATTTGGGAAACCCAATTCACTAGTCATGGGACTTGAGCAAATTATTTAATAAGAATAAGAAAACAACAGCCACAAGAGCTACTGGAATGTCCTGAGCACTTACTCTGTGCCAGGCACTGCACAGGGCAGGTGTTGGCCAGCTGAATTCTCACAACAGCCCTTAAGAGAGATGCTGTTCTTATCTCCATTGTGCACATGAGAAGAAGCAGAGCTGAGGAGGGCTGGGGGACATCCCCATGGCCATGCAGCTCGTGAGTGGCAGAGCCAGGTTTCCAATCCAGATCTGCCCAGTTCACATTTCTTAACCACTACATTATCCCTCTGGGGACCTCCATTTCCTTTTCTGAAAGGGGAGGATGGGACTAATCCCTTGGGAACTTCAGGCCCCAGTAACTTTGCATCAGAATGTCTCTCTTAGAAGAACGTGGGCCATTTGTGGCAAGTAGGTTAGGCACCAAAGATCATGTATCTTTAAAGCGAAATAAACCGACCTCTTAAACATTAAAAAATCCTGACTCTAGCTGAGTGCGGTGGTGCCGTGCACCTGTAGTCCCAGCTACTTGGAAGGCTGAAGCAGGAGGATTGTTAGAGCCTAGGAGTTCAAGGCTGCTGTGAGCTAGGACTGCACAACTGTACTCCAGCCTGGGTGACAGAGTGAGACCCTGTCTCTAAAAAACAAACAAACAAAAAACCCAAACTCAATAAATGTGAGAAAGTTACAGTATTGATCAGCATAATAACTGTGAAAATTAAAACCATAATAAAATATTACTTCACACCCATTAGTGTGGCCACTATCAAAAAAAAAAGAAAGAAAGAAAGAAAGAAAGAAAGAAAGAAAGAAAGAAAGAAAGAAAGAAAGAAAGAAAGAAAGAAAGAAAGAAGTTGGAAGCCGTGTGCACTGCTGTTGGGAATGTACAATGAAAACAGTACGGTGGTTCCTCAAAAAATCAAACATAGAATTACCATATGATCTAGCAATTACACTTCTGGGGATATACCCCAAATAATTGAAAGCAGAATCTCAAAGAGATATCTGTACACTCATGTTCACAGCAGCATTATTCACAATCACCAGGAGGTGGAAGTAATCCAAGTGTCCATCAATGGATGAATGAATAAACAAAATGTGATCTATACATACAATAGAATATTATTCAGCCTTAAAAAGGAAGGAAATTCTGACACGTGCTACCATATGGACAAACCTTGAGGACATTATACTAAGTGAAATGTGTCAGTCACAAAAGGACAGACACTGTTTGATTCCACTTACATGAGGTAGTTAGAGTAGTCAAATTCATAGAGGCAGAAAGTGGAATGGTGGTTACCAGGGGCCGGGCCTGGGGTGTGGGGAGGTGTTGTTTGGGTACGGAGTTTCAGTTTTGCAGGGTGACACTGTTCTGGGGATGGATGGTGGTGATGGTTGCATAACACTGTGCCTGTACTTAATGCTGCTGAACTAACAGTACACTTAAAAATGGTTAAGATGGTAAATTTTATGTTATGTGCATTTTATCACAATTAAAAAAAATGAATTTTAAAAAAGGAATAAGAGTAAAGGCTGTGAATTCATTAGAGCTAGAATTGCCAGTCCAGAGAGCCACAGGGGCATCGTTGGAGCACCAGAACTTCCCTCTGTGGGGGAAAGTGAGCCCGTGGCTCTGTCTTGGTGGCTCTTTGAGCAAGCCCTGGGGTGGGCCTGCGGCCCAATCGGCCGTGACAGCTGAGCTGGGAGCAATCAAGGGACAAGGCTGCCCTCGTGCCTGACGTGAGCCCTGAGACATCTGCCCTGCACATATCATTTCAGGAACATGAGGACTGCAAGTAAGGAGCCCCGACAGCTGGGGGTGGGAGTGGCCGGAAGGGGAGGATGTTCTCCAGATGGCTTTTAGACAGCAGTGGTGGCATTTGGCCTGGTGCAGGCATTTGTGCCATTGCTTTGGAATGTGTTTGAGAGAAGAGGACCCTCTGTGACAAGATAATTTTTTTTTTTTTTTGGAAAGGGCATGGATTGATTTGTTTTTAACTTTCTAAAGTTCAGAAATACCCAATTTAACTTTGTCACATCCCTGAATCCTGAGACATGTGGGGAAATGAGGCAGTGACATGCTCATTTTTTTTTCCCAAGAAAAAGTAAAGGTTAACCACTTGCTGAGAATATAATAAATGCATGTGTAATAAATACATGCTGTGCAGTATTCCTGACCAACAATGATGGGCTTTGCCACTGTAAAATGTTGGGAATCACTGGCCTAATAAAATGACAGAGGCCAGCAACAGAAATTCCCAGTGGAGGAGCATGAAAATTCTATGTCTTTTCTTTCTTTCTTTTTTTTTTTGAGACACAGTCTCACTCTGTTGCCTGGGCTAGAGTGCCGCGGCGTCAGCCTAGCTCACAGCAACCTCAAACTCCTGGGCTCAAGCGATCCTCCTGCCTCAGCCTCCCAAGTAGCTGGGACTACAGGCATGTGCCACCATGCCTGGCTAGTTTTTTCTATATATTTTTAGTTGGCCAATTAATTTCTTCCTATTTTTAGTAGAGACAGGGTCTCGATTTTGCTCAGGCTGGTTTTGAACTCCTGACCTTGAGTGATCCACCCGCCTCGGCCTCCCAGAGTGCTAGGATTACAGGTGTGAACCACTGTGTCTGGCCTTCTATGCCTTTTCTTAACATTAAATTTAAAGCTCAAATTGGAAGGATGGAAAGAAGCAACTGCACAGCGTGGCTAACAAAGGGCCATCTCGATCAAGTCTCTTTCAGCAGGGGAGAGAAAGAACCCAACGTAAACGACTGAAGAAACCAAAAGAAATTTATGGGCTTATACACCTGAAGTGTTCAGGATAGTACGACTTCAGGCATAGCTGGATCCAGGTACTCACACTAAGTCTTTAGGTATCTGTCTCTTTTCATTTTTTAGCTATGACTGTCTTCTGTGTATGTTTGATTCTTGGGCAGTTTGTGGTGGCTCCAGCAGCTCCAGGTCTGTGTCTTACCAGAAATAGAGCCCCTCATTCTCAGTAGTTTCTATAAAAGTCCCATGGTTGGCTCTTTGGGTCTAGCCTGGCTCACATGTTCATCCTCGAACCCTCCACTATGGCCAGGGCTATGGAATATGCTGGATGGCCAGGCCACACCATAAGCCCATGCGTAGAGCCAGAAGGCAGGGGGAGCCTTCCTGAAACACAGGGGCTGACAGCGAGGGTAGGTGGCTCCCCAGAGCATCCTGGGCGCTGTTGCCAGCAGATGAGAAAAGGGACGAGAGCAGGCAAAGACACAGCTGCTCACCGCATGGAGCCTGTGCAGGAAGGCAGGAGCCACGCCCCATGGAGGACTCTGATTTATTTCCTTGCCCCATCATCATTGCAAAGTGCTGTGGGGCTGCTGATGGAGCGGCTGCTCTTCTCTTTCATCCTGCAGTGGCCTCTTGGTTTGAGGCAATGGGGTCCATGGTCAGAATGCTAGTCATGGTGTTCTTGGGCAGTGGCTGGTCCATTTTGGTTTTTGCTGCATACAAATAACTGCAAGCGTTTATTTTCTTGTTCATGAGTCTTGGGTTGCCTCGACTGGGATTGGCCAGGCTGGGCTCCAGATCTCTTTGGAGCAGAGGCGACTTGGGGCGTGATTTTCTCAGTGGATCATGGGAGCATAAAGGGACAAACCAAACTGCGAACTCTTCTGTCCTCGAAGAGCCCCTGTTCACCTCACATCTGCTAACACTTTGGAATATTAGCACGTAGCCAACCACATCGTCCGTGCTTCTGGGGTGGGTGTTCTGTGTTCACTGCTCTGAAAGGCCACATGGAAGAGAGAGGAGAGAAGAAATGGGAACAATAATCCAACCAGGGCAAGAGGACAGAGTCCAGGGGACCTGGCCAAGGCAAGAGGGTGGTGGACAGATTGAAGGGTGGGGGTTCAAGAAAGTCCCCAGCAATGTGACTTTGTAGCTGGGGAGGGAAGGAAGTGTTAAGATCTGGGACAGGATCCCCTCCTTCACTGGTGTGCACCCCAAGGAGGAAACAGAAGCTGGGCTGTCAGTCTCCCTCTCATTCCTGCCTTGCCAAGCTTCTTAAAACTACTTAAAATATCAATATTGGTGATTGTTTCCATGACTTCTCAATGCAGTGTGAGGATCTTACATAGCACAGAAACACTTGTGTAGGAAAATAGCCTATTAGTTTTCTTTTTCAGCTCCTGGAGACATGTGTATGGTTGCTATTGAAGTTATCTTTCCAGCAGCTCTGATATTGTTTCTTATAATTAACTTCAGTATTGCACAAGTGGCTTTGCTACATTTGAGTAATGGGGGCCCAAAGTATCAATGGAAGTGGCAGAAAAAAGTCACACGATTACTGTAAAGGGCTATTTTTGTTGTATACAAGATATTTTGTTTAGTTTTATTATATATTTGAGTTTGGGGGTGGTGGTGGGGGCTCTGGAAGGGCTCTGATAGAGGAGAGAGCACACTCCTCCTGCAGAGAATGTGGGGCTTTTGGCACATATGAGTGTCTGCAGGTGGTGAGAATCACATTTCCCAATCTGGTGTGAGTGAAGGAGATCAAAAAGCCTGTCCTTTCCTGTACAATCAGTTGATGACATTGCTATCAGATGGCAGAGAACTAGTTTATTATTATTAATAATAATCCAAACCAAGATCTACAACGAACTTATTGTGTACCATGTGGTAGCACACGTTTACCTCTTTAAAATAACCCAACATAGTAGGTACTGTTATTATACCAATTTTGTGGATGAGAAAACTGAGGGTAAAAGCAGTGAAATAACCTCCTCAGGGTTACACATCCAGTAAGTGGCAGGGCAAGAATACAGACCAGGCCCCACTGAAGTCAACAGTGTTTGTGCAGTATAAGCCCCTGCATGACATGGCTATGAGAGCCACAAAGCAGGCTAAGCCAATGTTCCTAGAAGCTCAGTGTCCAGCACTGACACCAGCAGGCAATGGGTACCCTGCACAGATTAGCACCCCAAAGTGCTGAGTGCTGGGGAAGGCAGCTAGGCCAGAAAAGTCCCAGGGATCCTGCATGAGGAGGAGCAGGGAAAGGGCTGGGCTTTCCAACCAGGAAAGGAGAAGGGCTCTGGAGTGGGCCTGTGGCGACCCTTCTGACATCCACAGCACCCTTATCCCATTGGGTAACAGCAGCAGGCTGGGCAGAGTGACCATTGGCTTGGATGGGCCCTGGTTGGTCTACAGCTAAGTCCATCAGGGAAGGCCCATCCTTCCCTGTGATTGGCTTCTGCGATTGGCTCAGAAATGGGCAGATTGTTGGCCTAAGACAGTTCAGGCCAATGAGATGCAAGGAAGTGTCTAGTAGGTGCTTTTAGGAAAGTCGGTCTGCCCTTGGATGAGGGGGTTCATCCAAGGGCAGACCGTGATCTCATCCATGATCCTCTGTCTCATTCTACCTCTCTCCCTGACAGTGAACAAGAAAGCAGGCATCCTCACTGACTGTTGGTGGCCAGTCTGTGACCAGAAAGGCAACCAGCCTTGGGAGATGAAGAGTCTGGGTTCCCAGGGAGGTCCCTGAGCCTCTACTAACCCTAACCCCCAAGCCCACCCCGCCTGGGGACTTCCTCTTGGGCCAGTCTATAAACCCCCTTGGTGTATATACTCTCCTTTTAAGTTGGTTTTCTTTTTCTTGAAGTGAAAGGCATTTTAACTAGCATAACCTGGCCTATAAAAAGAAGATTAGATTTACTTCCTTGACCCCAAGACAGCAGAATAAGAACTAGGGGGAACTACATACCTCCTCCATAGCAGGAGCTGCCCCAGCATTTGAAGCATTTCAGCCAAGGCTGGGCAATCTCCAGGGGATTTCTGAGAAGGCGAGACAGTGCTGCTGGCGTCCACGCCATCCGGGTGGGGACCCATGGACCACCTGAAAGGTGAAGCAGGGATCTGAGGCAGGGCACTGGTGCTGAAGGCCCCTCTCCGCTGCAGGACAACTTACCAAAGGAAATCCAGGGCATCTGTTTAGTTTTCCTTGCCCTGTCTTCAAAAGAGACCGGGATTGCTGAAAGCATGCCTTCAAAAATCTCCCACATTTTAAAAAGGCAGGTCAAAATGGTGTGCTAATTTAATGTGTATTATACCTAACATATCTGCTTTAGGTCAAGTAGGTGATAGAGTTATATTGTATTTTTCAATGACTTTTTGTACGCCTTATAGGAAAATGGGACCTTTCATATAATTAATGTGATTGGCGGGGCAATGCCCATTTTATCAGATACACAATGTAAATTCTTAGCACAGTGAATTATTATAAAGGTTAATGGTTGTGATTTCTTTGCTTTCCTGACATATTGAAAGTTATATTTGTGATTTTATCATTGCCAAGTCCAAGGTCAGGAATGCTTTCTAACTTTGCCATGGCAATATTGTTCTTTTGGGGGCGAGGGAAGCCAATTCATGTGAGTCCTTCTGCTAATCTGTAAACACATTATCTGCTCTAGGTTCCTTTCACAATCCCTTCTGGATTTGACAGCCATGAATTTATTTAAGCATTTTAAAAGTCATTGACTGTTTCCAGCATACACTTACTATGAGAAGACGTGCTTTCTTCATTTATCCTGAATGTTTATTTCCTGAGCTTCCAGCATCGTCAGCATCCCCCCTTGGACTAGTCTAGGGCAGTACATGGCCCTAGGCCTCCACTAGCTGTGGCCATCTTCAGCTAATGCCACCTTAGTTTTGCTCTGTGTAAATGGCTTGCTTTCTCTTCTCTGTTGGGTGTCAAAGCAACTTAACAGTGCAAGTGGATTTTGGTAAATGAAGGTGGAATTAAGCCGAGACCAGGTAATGTAACGATGCTACTTCAGTGGCATTTTATGTGGTGAAACAGAGGGCGAAGTTGGCTTAGAAGTTTAGCCCTTGCTGCCTTGCCCAGTATGTGACTTTACACAAGAAGATCAGCAAAAGAAAGGTATGTTGCAGGCCATGTTTTCTGGGTTGTTATTGAGTCAGGAAGGATGCAGGTTAGACAGCAGGGCTCCTTATTTGAGCCAGCAGAAGCAGCTTTTTGTTCCCAAATCAAATGGCTAGTGTCTAACCGTCAGGCTCTTGTGCTTATCTTGTGACCTGAGAGATGGGGAGGGGGGTAGGAAGAACTAGGCATGTTCTCAAATGTCTGGGATGATTGGCGTCATTTTCTTACATTATCTCTGCTTCACAGAGAGTAAGTTTATTGAGCCTGAAGCTTCCGAAATCTCCTGTTAACTACCCTGGAGCAGGCATGTTGTCCCTTTCTTAGTCCAAAGCTGCAGGCGGATGTCTGAGGTTTCTTATTCTTGTCCAGTGCCACAGAGTGACCACAAAAACTGCCTAAGGTGTTCCCCTGGGCCAGGCTCAGCACATGGCTCACCAGCCCCACTACTGTGTGCCCAGCTCCTCACTGAACTACCCGTTCCTGTTTTCTGATTTAGAAGAAGTTTAACACCGTGAAAGCTTTCTCCTGGCCAGGAGCACTTGGTAGCAGAGAACGAGAGGAATTAAGGACTCGGCACCATACCTCAGTTCCAGATTTTGCTCTTCAGCCCAGAGGAGCTGCTCCATGTGCATTTTTGTGTGTGCTTGTCTTTCTGACATTTTGATAATGCTGGTCCTTATTGACTGCTGGCTTTGGCCACGTGTGCACTCTTTCTGATGCTCCAACAACCTTACGATGTCTATGCTATCCCTCCCAATGGATGGATGAAGGAATTCATGCTCCAAGGAGGGAGGCTCCTTGCCTGGAGTCACATTGCCTTGGTTGGTGAAGTGGGACTCCTACCCAACCCTGAAATTCCACAGCACTGTCTACTGATTTGCGTATATGCAATTGGAGATGATCTTAAAGACTGATGAAAGGAGGAGTATGTTTGCCTAAGTGCCCCTGTGAACGTCCTTGCCTACGGCAGCTGGCATGGCTTGATCATTTCCCCAGGTTCTGATGCTTTTGGAAAGACAGGAGACACACTCCCACCCCCTGACCCAGTCAAGGCTCCATGGAGAGAGCGGGGTGCAGTGTGCTTCCGGGCCCAGGGAGGTGCACTCCGCAGGGAGGTGAGTGGAGCGGGGCTGTCATCACTGAATCTCATTTAGTGCAGGGCCTTGGGTGGGGTGAGACTAAGAAAAATGTGCCACTCTATATTGTCTCAGGAAGGGTTGAGTCTAATTCTGTTGCTTCTGAAGATGTGAGAATAAATCTTGATGGCTTTCCTTTTTGCTGCCTTAGAGGCACCATTTTTGTGTGTATTGGCTGGTTTTACTTTATGATTTTCACCAATTCCCCCATGATTTTAATGATCATTTTCATGCAAATGATCAGTTCATGTTTTCCAGCACCAATTCTAAGCTTAGATCAGTAACAAGGAAAGTTCCCTCTTCTTAAAAGACCATGCATACTTTCTGTCTCTGCCCTCCTTATCACCCAGAAAACAGGCATTCTGCAAACATGCCTCTGACTGTACCTTCCTCCTGTCTCTCCCACTGGCATGGCTGGCCCTTCCCTCCTCACTCCTTATTCATCAGCAGCACCTTCCCTGTTTCTTGGCTCCGATGGTGCACCTGGGAACCTTAGCACCACTGCAGGCCCCTTGCCACTTAATGAGATTCTACCCATGCTTGAAAGCCCATCTCAAATGCTGCCTCCTCCATGAGGCCCACACTGAATTATCTCAACTGGAAATAACCTCTCTCTTCTTTAAATCCTTTGGCACCAATAGTCTATCGTGAATCATTATATTTTTCTTTAAAATGTCACCTTCCCATGTTTTCATGGTTATAAAAGTAATACATATCCATCACAGAAAAATGAAAACTGCAGAAAAGCACAAAGAAGAAAATAAGAAGTATCCAGGTAACTAGTATCCAGGCACTAATGTTTGGGGACCATTATGTGCAGATACTAGCCCAAGCTCTGTACCTGTATTAATTCAGCTCTTTTCACAACCACTCCTCCAGGGCAGTGTTGTTACAATCCTTATTGTACATATAAGGAAATGGTGTTCCAGGAGGCAATGGTCATGTGTCTCAGATGCCAGCTGTTGTGATCTGGAGACCTGGTTCCATGGCTAGTTGAGTTGGGGACTTCTTGGTTGAGCCCCTGGGACTCTGTCTGCTTGTACCCAGGCCCCTGTGTGCAGCTTGGGGTCTTGGGTGGGCATCCCTCCCTCCCTGTTGGGTGCTGTCGGGAGGTTGTAACTTTCAGAAGCCACCTCTGTTTTATTTGAGAAGTCAGGTTTTAATTATGGGAATAAAAAGAGCAAGAAATGATAGCCACAGCTAACATTTTTGGAGTACTCACCATGCGCCAAATCCTGTTCTGAGGGCTGTACATGTGTGAACTCATTTATTCTTCACACCATAGCCACTGTTGGGACTTCTAGGTGACCGATGAAGGAACTTAAGCACAAAGAGGTTAAGAAACTGACTGAGTTTACATAGCTAGAATGTGATGAGATCCAGGCTCAGATGGGCTAGTTCTAGAACCCAATTGTAACTACTCACTCTCCTACCCGAATCTGCGTAATCCAGTGATGGGACAACAAAAACGGCCTCTGCAAACCAAAAGTGGACACTTCAGGGGAGTGGGCACAGTTCCTTCTGCAACATTAGGATTAGAATGAGCCTCAAGGAAGAGCCTCACAGGCCTCTCCCCACCCCAGACCATAGGAGGGTCCCCCACCTGGGTGGGGAGGGTAGGCTGGGCACGGGTCAGGGAAACCTGCCTGGGTGTCCAGGCAGAGAGGGAGTGGGTCAGCAGGAAGAGACTGCTGAGAGCAGCTGGGAGCTGAGCCCATGCCCCTGGGCTTTGTTGACCTTCTAGGGATATCCCCTGGACAAGAGGCCCTGAAAGCTCTCTGTCTAGTCACTCCAACGTGTGGCCTGATGGTCACCTGTGGAGCATCCATCAGAATGGCACTTACCTGAGGCTTTGCCAAGTCCCATTCAGCTGCCCTATGTGGACACACTCCACTCAAGGCCCACCATACCCATGGCCTCTGGAGACGGGGGTGTCAGGTCTTGACACCTGGAGGCATGGTGGCTGTGCACCCTGCTCCTGAACTTTGGTGGGAATAGGCAGTGGAGACGTTCATTCCGTCTTCCGATACTCAATGGTCAAGTTGTGTGTCACGGGAGAGCAAGGAAGGGGTGGTCATGCGGATGAAGGCTGGGAAGGTCCTGGGAGAAGAAAGCCATGGCCTGGTTGTGGGACAGAGATGAGAGAGGGCATGGATTAGGCTCCCAGGGGTACAGACTGAAAGACCCTCCCACAGGCAGGCTGGGGTGGGAGCCAAGATTCTGTGCTCTAACGTCTGGGATGGGCTGGGATGTGGCCCAGGCCGAGTGTGGGTGTGGGAGTCAGGCAACCTGGGCCTGATCCTGGTTCTGCCACTGTTGGCTGTGCAATTTCAAGCATGTCACAACCTAGCCTCAGTTTCTTTGTCTGCAAGATGGAAACCATGACACCTACATAAGGAGGCCACAATCAGGACTGGGTGAGATGATAACGTACAATGCCTAGCACAGCGCCTGGCACACATGGTATTTATTACTGTTGTCCAACGAGGAGTCTATTCTCTGGGTGATGGAAACTTGCACCCCTGCTGCTTCGTCTTCTGTTTTGTGGAATGTCTGCAAGTAGCAATGGCAACACATGCTAGCCCCGATGGCTGAAACAAATTGGGAAAATCCTAGTGGATATCTAGCCGGAGGAAAATGACACGGTGGGCATGACGGAACTGTTGGGATGCCATCTCCCCATTTTACCTGGTTTGCGTGGGAAGCTGTGCTCATCTGAGTCATTTTCCCAGCAAACATTGGAAACGTATGTCTCGTTCTTTCCCACACAACTACGATGCTTCAGCTTCCGTCCACGGAGAAGTCAGGGTTAGGGAGAGTTCTCTGGCTGGGAGTGGGGAGGAATTTGTCCTTGCCTCTCTCTTTGCCCAGCAGACAACTGGGAAGTAGAGGGAAGCTGGCGGGGCCACGTGCTGCTGGCACTCCACCCTCCACCCTCCTCAGTGGGGCCTCTGCTCTCCCGCAACGGTTCCGAGTGGGACCTCGAGGCTCTACTGACTCTGAGAAATAAGGCAGCTGCAGAACAGATCCCAGACTAAGGTGCGATTCCCAGGTGAGATGATGAATTCCAGGTTGCTTTAACGAAGGTATTTTTTTTAAATCAGAGTAATAAATATTCAGATATGTCCTGTGCTCGGTGATAGCATGAAGCAAATGTCAGAATTAGGTGGGAAATTGGAGGTCATTTGGTCCAAGCTTCTACTTGTCTCCCCTCAAATGAGGTATAAATATAATACAATGGTCCTCGGACTTCCAGGAAGCTTCCCTGTCTATTTTTTGTTCAAAGTAAACCAAGAAGTTTTGTCTACACTCATTCCTTCAGATAGAACTTGAAACTTTAGAAAGACAAAGCTGAATTTTAGTCTTCCTGCCCCCACCCCAGCCCATCCCTGCGTCTTGGCTGTTCTTCCCACCCGACAGAGGGCACCGGCACATGCCCCGCACCAGGCACGTGGCAGGCGTGCGGTGGACGCTGAGTGTTCCATGTGCAGGCAGGGGCCGCTTCAGACAGTGTCGTTACTCATCACTTCATTTCTTCCCGTGGTCCTCCCGGGAGAGACACAGACCTTAGACCCATCATCAATGCTAAGATCAGCTAACCTGGGTTCCAAACTTCACTAATGTATGTGTTACCTTCACAGTTTTTTTTTAATATTGGAGTACTAATGGACATTATTGAATAGATTCTTAAAATCACCTTTTAAAAAAAACTTAGTCTCATTTTAAAAGAAAATTTCTGAGGCTTGATATGCTAGTTACAGTTTTATATGCAAAAATAAAATAAAAGAGTCTCCATAATTTTGCATTCTGTTTAGGGTACATGTCTCACATGTGATAAATACAGTTGTAAGTGAACTTCTTAATGGTCCAGATGAGAACAGTGGGGCCCAATGATGTAAAGTCACTTGCTGAAGACCACATAGCCAGCCAGTGGCCAAAATTATCCAGCCCAGATTGCCTAAATTATCCACGTATCCAGGCAGCCATCTGTCCATCCATTCATGCAGTGCCACGAAACATTCAGGGTGCAAGCACAGTTCCAGGTGTTGTGTGGATACAAAGGATGTAGGAGAGCACCTGTTCTGGTGGCCGCAGGATTTGGTGGGGGACAATAGTCTAAGAAGCCACCTCCAGGTTGAGTTACCTGATAAGAGCTGTGATGGAGACAGGTGTGAAGAATCAGAGAGAGAAGAGCTCCAGGTTTGGGGCCTGTGCGACTGGGTCCTCGTGCTGCCTTATCCAGGGCTATGGAGGCGCCACTCTCCCAGCAATCAACACCACTCAGCTGTCCACTTTCCTGCCCCTCCATCCCATCATGTGGCGTAGTGTTCAGAGACAGCATCACCATCACAGAACCATGTCCCTAAGACCTGGGTTCAAATCCCAGCTGTGCCAATTACTAGCTCCATGGCATAGACATGCCCTATCACCTCTGAGAGTCCAGTTGTCTTGTCTCTAAGATGAGGTTGACGCAACCTGCCTGTACCTTAGGGATGTCAGAAGGAAATGAAGTCATGTATATAAGTCACTGAATACAGTGCCTGGCCCATAACAGAGACTCAAGAAATGAGAGCTAGTATGAATCATTCTAGACAGATTGTTGCCTGCATGCCTGCCACATCCCTTCCTCACACCGAGTCATGGGAAGTGTTTTCTCCCTCCAATCCATCTGATAGCAGAGCCCGATTGTGGAGGTCTTTGAAACAGCCCTTCATGTGGTCTAGGACACTCTGGGTGGATCAGAGGTCTGTGCATGTCCTTTGTCAAAGCATTCACCCTCCTTATACATGCAGACAAGAAGTCAACTCTTAAATACAACTCAGGGAATGACTTCCATTAACAAAAGTCAGCATAATAAACATGGCGGCCCCATGGTCTTCGGGCCTGGCAATTGGAATTTAGGCCAAGTCTGTTTGACTTCATTTCTGGAGGCAAACGTAGCTCCAGCATTACCCAAATTGGGCAGTGAGGAATTTTCATGTTCCCAACACTTTCAACAATGCCCCATTATGTGTGGTGACTCACGAATGGGCCCGTGTCCATGGAACAGCATGTGTCTCTCTGCAGCGAGTACAGTGCCGTGCTGTATCTTTGAACTAATTTCATAGGCTTGTTTCTGCCACGGAGGTTACTTGCCTTCTTTTCTGGTGGGTGTTGGAAGCTTGTTATATCAGAGAAATCCAGAAAAGGAAAGAGAGGGCCATGATTCTTTACACTGGGCAGTTGACCGTGTTGAGATAGTGCTCTGGAGGAAAACTTGGGTTCGTGCTGAATTAAAAGCAAAGTCTTGAGTATCTTTGCAAAAAGCACTAATTTTAGTTTCTTAGTTGTTAGTTGGCAGGTCAAGGAAAGCTCTCAGATCATGAGTGATTGTTGCGGCTGTTCATGCCATAGGCTTTCTTTCCCTTGACATCCAGGGGAGAGGGCAGCAGAATATTCAAACAGTTTCTGGGACATGGCAGGGTCAAGGAGGCCCAGCAAAGCATGTGCAGAGACAGCTCATTGGCCTCTTGGGTTGTTATTATAATGAACTTGAGCAATTTTATAGAGAATGAGAGCCCCAGGAACGCAGTCTTGATTTCTAACATTCCAAAGGGAGAGAAGAATTGCTGGCATGTAAGCAGTCCCAAGAACACCCTGCCATGCTGCTTTTTCCTCCTGCCTGGCACACATGCCTTGGCTGTGCTGAGTTTCAGCAATTTTTGAGGGTCTCACGGAGCAAAGTGGGCTCAGAGCCAGCCGTGGTTGTGCCACTTAATACCTCTGCACCACTGCAGACACTGGCGCGCATGTACCCCTCGGCTTTCTGTGAACTCCTAGCCAGCCGTCAGTAGCCAGCAGAGACTGCGGTGTCTCCAGCAGGCCTGCCCCTGCCTTTGGGAGCCGTGTCTGATCCTGGCATAGATTTCCGTCAGTGCTCTTTCCACCCTGTGTTGTATTAATAATAATAAGAGTGAGAATTGAAACTCCTTGGCAAGGTCTTTGTTTTCTGCTCTGTCTTTTTAGCTAGATGGTGGATTTCTGGGTTGGGACCTTGGCTGTGTTGCTTATCGTGCATGCTCAGCACTCAAGACATTTCCTGGCAGGCAGAAGGTGCTTAGTGAATGTTTGCTGAATGATTGAATGAATGCATGAATGAATGAATGGCATCCACAGGCAAATTTTTTGTGTGTAATGAATCATATTAAATTTCCAGGATACCTTAAACTCTTACGATTAGCTGTTCCAGTGTGTTCCAATATTGACACTGGAGACACCCTTGAATCCTGTTATCATTCATCAACACCTGAGCACAGATGAGTTTACAGGATGACAAGATACCTGAGGAAATAAACCAGGTCTGACACTGTTTTGGGGTGAAGTAGGGGAGTGTGCATGTGTGCAAGGCAATGGGTGAGTGAGAAAGAACTGAGGCTATGGGGTGCTGTCCAAAAGGGTCCCTGAAATGGGGGTGCCATTGAAATAAAAGGGGATTGGGAAAGGGTAGGCAAGAGGTCAAGGTTTCCTATCAGCCCTGAAGCCAAGCCTGGGGGTACCTTAGACTTGTGGGGTCCCAGATGAATTCCTAGTCCTTATTTCTGTCTTCTTAGACAAGGAGAAACTTGTTAACCCATCTTCCATTTACTTATGGAAGTTCATTCGTTGAACTGAATCTCACTGACTACCTGCAATGCACCAGGATACAGCACAGACACGTTCCCTGCCCTCATGGTGCTTACAGCCTTTTTGGGGAGAAACAGACGCTAAAGAAATAAATCTACCATGATGCCAGATAATGATAAGTGCCCTGAAGAAGAATGAAATAGAGAAAGTGGTGGGGAGTGATAGGGGTGCCATGGGGAGAGCAGGGCAGGGAGTGAAGGGAGAGCCCCTGAGAGCTAGGCTGCTCACTGGTGGGGACAGAGAGATCAGACTCAGGTCCAGCCCCACTGCTTTGAGCAGGTACATGGGGTTGGTGCACAGATGTCGTATTTGGGAGTAATCCTTTCATCTAAACTGAACAGAGTACTTAGAGAGACAGGTATGCTGGAGTTAGTGATGCCACCTCCCCCTCACTGAGCCTCAGTTTGCTTCTTTGTCGAGTGGGAAGAGCCACGAGGCCTCCTTCATAGGTTGCCCTGAAGGTTAGAAGGGATCACAGGTGTGACAGCAGTACTCAGTGCCTTACACAGAGCAGCACTGAGGAGTGTTGTTTACAGGCTCAGCACTTGTCAATCTGCAAGGGTGTTGAAGTCCCACAGGCAGCTGGTGGTTGTTGGCCAGTGACTGCTGGGCCTGCTGGTGCTGGGAAGCTGGTGGGCACCTTCCTTCATGCCCCCAGGCCTGTTTCCCTGACCTTTGCCACAGGACTCCCATTAGTCTAAATTTAGATTTCTGCTGTCTAGAGGTTCAAAGTGGTTAATGCAGGGCTTGCTGGTTTTCAGCTGGTGTATAAGAGCATCATGAAATCCCTGACATTTGTTCTGATCAGTTGGTGCCAATAGTACCCAGCGTTAAAATTTTTTGACTTTGAGCCCAGTTAAAAGGATAGACTCTGGAGTCAGAGGGCTCCATGACCTTCGGCAAGTTACTGTCTATAACCCAGTTTCCACATCTGCAAAATGGGAATCGTGATAGGACTTCACAGGACTGCCAGGAGAATTAAATGAATTCTGCACAGGCAGGTGAAGCAGTGCCTGGCACACACCCCTGTGTGGTTTGCTGATCTTATCACCTTCCCTCCTTCACCTCCACGCACCTTCCTGTGGAGAAGGGGCCTATTCTAGCCATCTCTTGTTCCCCGCAGCTCTGTCGGGTGTGGTGGAGGGTCGGCTCTCAGTAGGCGTTGAAAGGATGAATGAATCAATGGGGGGCAGAGCCAGTCTTTATTTCCGCTGAGCTTTAGAGTGATGGAGGGAAATGTGGCGAATGCTGAGGGTGCGGTTTGGAAAGGGGGCGGAGCACAGTGCAGATTTCTCATTAAATCCCCCTTCTGCAGAAATGCAGAATTTTCTTGGGGAAATTCTATGACCTCTTCAGGAGCAGTTGGCTAAGTTCAGTCAATTCGCAGGCAATGACAAAGCTGGTATCTGGTAACAGATACTGTGAATTTAGAAACACGACTGTATTTAATAGAAACGTGGAACTGTGGGGCGCGGGGGACCTCTTAGAATGGAGGAAATGCAGCGTTCACTGAATGCTCACAACACACCAGGCACCTTGTGCACTTTCTTCATGCTCTTCACTTGACCATTGCGAGGAGAGGAGCACTGGATTCCCCCACTTTGCCGGAGAGGAGATTGAGGAATGTTTTGGTTTGCTGGCTTGCACAAGTCACGCAGCCAATAAGGGCTCCTCCTGGGATTTAAACCTGGGTCTCTCAGGCATCGGAGCTCTGCCCTTTGCACTGATCTCTGAGAATGCACAGCTGGCTGTGACCAGGATCAGGGTCCTCACAGGTTCCTAGTTATCTGTGTGTACAGGGTACAGTCTAATCTCAATATAAATAAGTTCACAATTGCTGTGTTCTGGAATCATTTGACAGCTAGATGATTGGTTCATTCAGGGGAAATTTCATCGCTAAAAAAGTAATTCTGGTGATATATACTCAAAAGAATTGAAAGCAGGGTCTTGAAGAGATATTTGAATGTCTCCATGTTCATGGCAGCAATATTCACAATGGCAAAAAGTGGAAGCCACCCCGGTGTCCAGTGACAGAAGAATGGATAAACAAAATGTGGTGTGTACATGCCATGGAATATTATTCAGCTATAACCAAGAAGCAAATTCTAGCACAGGCTATAACATAGCTGAAACTTGAGGACATTATGCTATGTGAAATAAGCCCATCACAAAAGGACAAATATGATACGATTCTACTTACATGATGTACCTAGAGCAGTCAAATTCAGAGACAGAAGATACTAGAATGGTGGTTGCCAGGGGCTGAGAGGAGAGAGGGATGGGGGATGTTGTTTAATGGGTGTGGGGGTTCAGTTTTGCAAGATGAAAGAGTTCTGTGGCTGGAGGGTGGTGATAATAGCACAACAATGTGCTTATTGCCACTGCACTGTACGCTTAAAAATGGTTATGGTGGTAAATTTTCTGTTATGTGTGTTTTACCCTGCACCACCCTTGCAAAGAAATCCCAGGTGCGTAGGAGCAGTTTGATATTTTATGGATATCAAATGAATTTGATATTTCAAATTCAAGGATTTGAATTTTATTTCGGGAAACTTACACTTTTTCAAACCTGACCAGTTAATGGGTTGGAAGCGAGAGTCACCTGTGGTTCTACTGGGCACCCCAAGTACAGCTGGTACCTCTGCAACTCCTGGGCTCCCGGACAACCTTCAAGTTGAGACTCTCCTTCCCTCCCTACATATTTATTAAATGCCTACTGTGTGCGACTCTGCTGGATGCTGGACATGAAAATATGTGATCTGTGCCCAAACGTACCCATATTTTCTCCCGCATTTGCTATGTTTGTATCAGCATGTGCAGGCTTGCCATTTTGCTTGATAACGGTTCATGTTTCATTTATTTTCTGTGCTGGTTTATTTCAAGGCAGAACGAAACTATTGTTTCTGCTTTGGGTTCCAGTGCGTCCCAAAAGCTGAGCGGAAGGCTGCGGCCAGGAGCTGGGGAAGTGCGGGTAGCTGGCCCTGCTAGGGTCAGAGGGACACTGAGAAAAGGCCCCCGGAGAGTCACTGGGCCGCGGAGTCAAGTGAGTGTGTGCGCATTTTCCTGAGTCTGGCGTCGTGGGAATCTGCCCGGCCTGCTCTGCGGAGGGAGGCTGCCTTGGATCCTGAGGGCTTGGAAAGAAAGTCCGGATTCTTCCCTTCCCTGAAATAGCCGTGCGTTTGTGTAAAGACTTGACACGTCCTGATGCTGGAATTTCCCTCTGTGTTTATTTTCACATCTGGGTGATGGTCTTCTGCCACCGGAGGACTTCTAATGAGTCACTTCAGAGATTGCTTTTAATGTTTCCCAGACGGGAGGGAGCCGGGAGGGGGCTGGCGCTTGTCTTTTTTTCCCCCTGAAGCCTTACGGGGCAGGACTGACTTGGCTTCTCTGCTGGAAGCCTGGAGCTGTCCCTGGGGAAAAGCGGACATTTCTCATCTTTCTGGGAAACCTGTTCTTGCAGAGCTTCTCATCACAAGGCTCTCTTCCTACGTGAGGAGGGAGGCAAGATGGAATGGCGTGGAAGTACAAGAGAAAGGCTGGTTTTAACCGGTTCAAGATGTGCTGGGTTGTGTTCCCACGCTGGCCACGGGCAGACCACCCCCCACCCATTCTGCTTCCACAGGCTCTTGCCCCAGGGACGGTGGTTGCAGCTCCAGGAGACAGAGCTGATGGGGGCGCCTTCCAACGTGCCACTTGGGAAATTATCGGCCGCCAGAGGTCTTTTGATGGGCCCTTATTCCTGGGTTTGTGGCAGAAGCCAGCAGTGGCCAGTGGCTCTATGACCAAGTCCCTGGTTCCTGCCCACTCAGGCTGACAGGCAGGGCCCTTTGCAGTCACGCCCCTGCGCTGTGGCCCACATCTTCCACGTTCCGGCCACATCTCATACACTCTGTTGGGCATTTTCCAGTGGCCCCAACAAGGACCCGCCCTCCTGTCCTCTCTGCCAGCTCTGCACCCCAGCCGTCTGACTGTGAGGGACGCGGGGCCCAGCCTCCCCACCCTGCCCTCCCGCTCCTGCTGGGGTTTGGCCACTGGCGGCCCCACGGAGATCTGAGGAAGGCGGAGACAGGCGGAGGCGTGGGTTCCTGCGCCCATGCCTTGAAAGTCTCGGATCCTCTCAAGGTGGCCTTCCCTGCGCAGTTTTCTCTCCCTGCACTCAGATAACTGCTCTCTGACATCATCCTGTGAGTCCAGGGGTGGGCATGGGACCCCCGGCCCCGGTCCTGCACTATTTCTTGTGGTTCACCTCTAATTTGCCCACACCTTTGTTGATAGGCTATTTACTAAACCCTTCTTGAATTCTCTTGAGTATTCCGGCTGGAACTCAGACTGACAAACACACTGTGTCATTTTACACACCTGTACCTGTTCCCATGCTGTTTCTTCTACCAAGAGTTTAGTTTCCTTCTTCATGTTGGCTACCTATGGAACTACTCCTCATCCTTCAAAATTCTGCTGAAAACGTCAGTTCTGTGAATCCTGCCTTGAGTTCCCTGTAAGAATTAACCCCTCCCTCCTTGGCCTCCTCCCTCTCTGTATGGTGGCAATCTTGTCTACGGACCTCACATCCTCCTCATCCTAACCCCTTGCTGCCTAGGATATGGCCAAACATTCCCTCATCAGTATTTTATGATGTTTAATTTCTTCAATGTCTGATTTAAGTAACCATCTAAAGTGACTACTTTGATGCCTGGTTCAGAGTAGATGCTTAATAAATGGTAGCTACCATGAGACTACTTTGCACTAAAGTGTGAATGTCTATGTGGTTTAATACATTAGCCCTCCCAGGAGCACCTCATGTTTATAGGGATCCTTTCAGAGTTAACGTTCCCTCCAGTGAACCTCTAAATTAGCAGGGTAGGGTGGAGTGGGTCCTATTCTGGGGCTCTTCAAACTATGTTAAGTCCAAAGCTTCCCCTTGTGTAGGTTTGAGAAACAGAATCACTTCAGGTCACTCTCCAGAGGCTGCTTG
This sequence comes from Lepilemur ruficaudatus, assembly GCA_963574885.1. Taxonomy (NCBI): domain Eukaryota; kingdom Metazoa; phylum Chordata; class Mammalia; order Primates; family Lepilemuridae; genus Lepilemur; species Lepilemur ruficaudatus. Next base: position 38,305 of record CAUYRT010031760.1, on the reverse strand, counting down.
GAAGAAGGGCACGGGCTGCTTGACAGTTGTCGGGGGGAGCAGTGTCTGGAAAAAGGTGGATGTGACTGGACACATCTCCGCTCGGCCGGTCTGTGCTTCCAGTGCTGTTGGAATGTGATGTTCTGAACTGTGACTGGCCCGCTTTCTTCTCTGTGGTTAAGTTTATAATAACATAGACTATGACTCTAGTTTTGCCAAAGTGGGGGAAAAAATGCCATCCAGTGGATTTTTATGGTGGTTCTTTAACATTTTTGTAGTGATGTTAAAGATGGAGCTCAGTAAGTCTCTCATGTCCCGCGTGGGTCTGACGAGCCAAGGTATAGACCGAGAGGCGGGGCGCGGGCAGGCAGGGGTGCTGCACCTGGGAGGTGCCAATACCAGTTAAGTCGTCCTGGGCAATTTTGCCTAAAAATGGAGCTACCTCTGTAAGTACAAATCCAGAGTATTTTGACCATCCCTGGCTGGGGCAGAGATCAAAGCGAAGCATCTCACTCCTCATTAAGTTCAAGAATCCAGGAGCCTGCTGTGTTCCGGAGAGTCCAGATACATCCTTCCTGGACTCCAAAGGATCACGGCGCGAGTCTTAGGTGGCGGAGAGGCAGGGCCAAGCGGGCCTGGCTGCAAACTGGCTTCCTCGCCTGCTCTGCAGAGAAGAGGAGCCAATCTGACATGCAGTTTTGCAATCGGCATGTTTGGGAACATCTTTTCCAACAGGGTCCCACGGAGGTCCATGAAGTTGGAAAACTGGCAGAATTCTTGGGAATAACCCAAAGCAGCGTTTGCTAAGTTAATGGTGTGGATGCTGAGTGTCTTGGCGTGGTAGGGCAGAGGTTTCTCAGGGATGAAGATTTCAGGTCAACAGGGGAGGCCCCAAAGACTGTGAATTTGCTACTCTTTCCCTCAGCTTCTCGTCTTACCAACATCCTGAATTCCCCTTTTCCTGGAAGCTGTCATGTAGCCACCATGAGGCCTCAACACCTGGGAAGGGAGGTTGTGAACTGGGCTACAGTCAGGGCTTGTCCTGGTATTACTTGAAGTTCAAGTTGGCTTCCTTTTTGCTGCCTACCAGCACACTTCCACCCCACAGTGGGCTCCCACCTCCTCTGCCATCCAGCCCGGCCTGGTCATACACACCTGTTCCTGTGTCACTGGCTTGGTAGCACATAAATCCACTAAGGGCCTGGAGGGCAGCTTGGACATTTCATCTCAGGAGATTGGGCACACAAGTGAATCATAGACCGTAAGCTCACCATGGTCTCTCCAGTGTTTGGCACTTAGTAGGTGCTCAATAAATATTTGTCAATTGAATGATTCTGAACTGTCATCTGAAATGCTTATAGTTGTTCTAAAATGCAGTTCATTTCACTTCTTCTGCCTCAGCATTTGTTTTCCTGGCTTAGACCTCATCTAGGAGGCCACTTCCATTGGTCAGAGGTGAGTGACATGCTTGCTTTGTGTCTTTGGCCCAGGGTGGCATTACTGTAATTCTAGCTTTGTAACCTGTGACTGTCTGACCTGTGGAGGATTCTCACTCCACAGTGCAGCGTGGAGGGGGGAAGCTCTCTGAGTGAGGTGGCGGTCAAAATCCCCCTGGTTTCAAAGAATGGCACATAAATATGTTCAAGATATTTAAAAAATTTCCAGTCAAAACATTTTGGGAAGAACAGCCAGGTTTCGTAAAGAAAGAAAAGGGCTGTTTAATGGGGAAAGATGTTCTGAGTAATTCTAAGCTTGAGTGAGGCTCCAAGTTAACAGGCTGTTCGAGTCGTATTTTCAGGAATTGTGGGCTCCAAGCTGACTTGTCACCGGAGTGTCTTCAGTGGGTCACGTGGAGGGGCCCCGGTCATCTCACTCAGTGTTTGGACCTGATCAGAAAACAGTTGTCCTTCCCTGCCCTCCCAGGCCCCCACCCCCTGCAGATTGCTCCATCGGCAAAGTGACAGGTGAACACGATGGCAGAAAGGTTTGCTGCAGGGCTGACGGCAGAGGGAAAATTGTGGAGTATGCGTAGCTTGGTCTTTCTCACCCCGCCTCCACCTCCCCTAAGGTGGAGGTTAGAATGCCTTTCCCGGGACAGTAGTAACGGCAGAGGACCAGAGAGGTGTTGTCACTTGGAAGCGGTGGGACGAAATTGATGCCCCTCGAGGAAGCCCAGGACTGCGGCTCCTCTGGTATCCTCCCGACCGCACTCCTGGGCATACCTGCTCCTGGCTTCTGACTGCCGCCTGTTCTTCAGGGCAGGTGCGCCGGGGAAAGCAGACCCCGCGGCGGGGATGGTGGAGATGCTGCTCCCAGTGATTTTATTTTGAGAGCATTCTGTGACTCGAGGCAGGTCTCTTAACAGCTTTGTGCTTCAGGTTCCCTATTTGTGTGGCGTAACCTGGCCATGTTCTGATGCCGCCACTAGGAGAGCGTGTTTAGGATGGGGCTTTGTCGTGACATCACTGCATTCCTCCCAACTCCTGATGGTCGCCTCTCATCCCCAGTCTGCCCACAGTTCGTTGCTGATTTTTCTCTCTCTTACATGTGTGCTGATGATAACTTGACAGGTACTTTCTCGAAGGATACCCTAAACAGAAAAGGGGATTCTGGAAAGTTAGAAGTCTTCAAGGTGCGAATGAGCCCATCTCCAGTGACACCATTTCAGGTGATATATATCTTTTCTCTTTTTTCAAAAGGGTGTCTTTTCTCAAATGCCTTAAACCCACCATGGTGGCAATGGAGCCTGTCTGTGGCTGAGATCGTTGAATTTGCCTTTTCTGCTGAAGTTTTAATGTAACTATTTGTTCTTGTTGATAAAATTATTTTGTAGGCATCACTTTTTCTAACAACCTTCTTCAAAAATTTTTCAAACCATCAAGAAAAGTTGAAAGAATTTTACAGGGAGCCCTTGCACATCTCCCACCCGGACGGTTCTACAGGCATTGACATTGCAGGCTGCTTGGTTTTATCACGTGTCTTTCTGTCTAGCCCTCCTTCTATCCATCCATCCATCGATAATTTTGGGGGTGCATTTCAGAATAAGTTGCAGACATCAATACACAACCTCCACCAATATATAATACTTCAGCATGAGTATCGCAAGCTAGAGTTCACTATTTGCTTACAGTTATTTTCTTTTGAACATATAATAAAATGCGCATATCTTAGGTGTACTATTTATAGACATCGGTTTTTAAAAATGCCACACTTCCTTAACACTTTATTAATTAATAAAGTAATAATTGCCAAGTGTCTACTATGCATTCCCCATTTGGAAGTGGAGACCTAGGCTCCTTTCTTCCTCAGGGAGGACAAATAATTGGTGTCCCAGCCTGATTCACATCCAGTCTGGTCCCTCAGCATCCTGGCAGTGGATGCAGACCGCTCCCTTGGTGCCCTTTCCCTCCAAACCTTGACCCACAAGGCTCAGAGCCACTTCCTGGGTCCTTCTGCTGCAGCCTGGCCTTGTCCAGCCAAACCCAGAATTGCTGACTCTGTTATCAAGTGACAGTTAAATGACTGTAGACATCAGCTACCGCACTGGCAGTTGTACTTCTCAGTTTCTGAAGTGCTTGCTTCCACGTTATTTCATTGAGACCTCGCTACAGCTTAGTGGGGTGACTGTAATTATTACTGTTATATCCATTTCTCAGACTGGGACACTGAGGCTTAGGGAGAGGAGGTCCTGCAGCCTGGCTCTGGATTGAGGCCTGGGTGGTTTCACACGCTGAGCTCTTCCTGTGGCCCCACAGAGCTTCCACCTGAGCCTGATGCCCAGGCTGTGCAATACTGACTATGCGTATCACTAAATATGTGTCACAGTAACTGTCTTGGAAGTTTAATGTGGGCACAATGCTAACCTGGTTGTGGGTTTGCAGATGACATATTTACTGTTTGTGTGACAGGGAAACATATGGTCTGGTGGAAAGAGCATTGGTTTTGCAGTCAGCAGACCTAGGCTCTGTTATAACTTAACAGTCCATTAATTAAGTAAGTAGTAATTGCCAAGTGTCTGCTCTGTATTCCCCATTGAGAAGCAGAGGCCCAGGCTCCTTTGTAATCTCAGACAAGTCACTCATCAAGGACCAATATTGTTTGGATGCTTCATACCTGCCCAGTGAGGTACGTCCGTAATCTTATTTGCCTACCGCTCCCAACGCTCTCCCATTATTGTCATCCTTGCTTTAAGATGAGGAGACTGAGGCACAGAGAGACAAAGTAACTTGCCTGAGGTCACACAGCCGAGGAACCCAGGCACTCGGATTCTGGGGCCTGCTCTCCTAGTCACAAAGTCGCATCACTGCATCTGTGACTAGGGAACAACCAGGCCTCCTCACCAGCGTTTTTGAGACTATGAGATAAGATGCACAAAGTTTCTCTCCAAAGAGAAGTGAGCTATGGTCCAAGGTCCAAACACAGAAGTTACAACTGGAAGCCTCTGGGCCAATTTTGGTCCATCTGGTGTTCACCATAGAGTTTTTTTTCCCTTTTAATTTGGATTGTGAGCACTTTCACATTATGAGCATGCACGTAACTATATCTTTTTCTAACTTACTTTAAAAAAATATGAATATCTAGCCAAAGCAGGTCCCTATCTGGGCTTGGAGCGATTGGCTGGCACCCATTTCCTGCAGTTCCCACCATCCCTCCTCTCCTCCCCTCTCCTGAGCCTGTGTCAGGGGCCACTTCTCATCCTGCTTGCCTTGCGGCATTTCTGACACCAGGTCCTTTTCGCTCACTTTCCTCCCGGCCCCTGTGAGCATGAGGGTTTGTAGATGGAGCAAAACCAACAGCTTGTGGAGGCGCGTTCTTATCATTTCGAGAAGGGAGCCACACGTTGGCTCATTTGCTATCTGTGAGATTCAAGGTCAGGGTGTTCTCTGAGAGTAAATTCATGTATGTACACAGGAATATTTTGAAGGCGTTTCTTTATCAGCACATCACAAACCAGTGGGCTTACAGAGCATGATGTTTTGGTGCGTGCTAGGGCTGTAGCTGTAGGGGTGTAGGTCGCCAGCTTTTTCTTCCTTGCATTTTTCTTATCAGCTTTTGTCTGCTTGGCATTTTTTTGGCCATACCTCATGCTGGCTCACAATTTCCTCATGGTTGCCCAGGCATTCCCAAATATCCCCCTCCAGTGATAGACCTTATTCTCCAGGACTCGGATCTGAAAGGGCCATGTCACCTGGGAGAGATGGCATGAACATAGCATTTCCCCAAGTAGGGCAAACATCAAGTCATATCCAAGCATTTTAAAAATATTAATGGTAACATATTTATTTTCATGAATACTAGAAAAATAGCCAGCACATCAAGCTTATGTTTTCAAGAAAATTATTGGTTAGGAGCAAGTTGAGTTTAAAAAACAAATTATTTAAAAGTCAATTTAAAGAAAAATAGTAAGTAAATACTATAGGTGAAAAGTCAAAGGCAAAATACATGGTGGAGATACATAAATGACCTTAGTTTAGGGAAAACTGCATGGGCCCCTCCTGTCCTCTGTGCCCTCTTTGGGCCACGTCCTGGGGCAGGAGACAGGGCACCGTTTCCTCATCCCGCGCCTCACCTCTGTCTCTCTTCCTTCCCGAGGCATGGGAGCTTGACCTGGGTATGTTGGATGAGGTGGAGAGGGCGGGAAACTTCGCTAGTCCTCATCACAGCTTCTCCTAAGTCTACTGTGCTGCCTTTGCTGATGGGCCCTTTGCCAGTCTGGAAGGGACTAGACTCTTGGAACTCAAGGCAGGAAAAGAGTCTTTGTGCAGTGTCGTCTGTCTCTTGGGGTAGAGAATACAGAGCACCCTGTCTGCCACAGGAATGGGGCAATCATCACAGCATAACAGGGAACAGCAGGAGCACAACAAACCAACCACACAAAACCCTTGTTAGTGAATATTTTTAAAGAGCATCCCACCAAACGTGTGTGTAGCCGCTATGTGTAGGGACAGCAGTTGTTGGAAAGGACATAAAGACCATGTTGAATTGAGTAAATGAGCTTGGCCCAATTACATCTCTCTTAAGCCTCAGTTTCCTATTCTGTATGATAGGAATAAAAGTAAACTTGGAACATTGTCGAAAGGAACAGATGAGACATAGTATACACAGTGGCATGTATAAATGTTAGCCCAGATGGTGATGATGATGATGATGATGGTGACGGTGGTGGTGATGGCGATGATCGAAGGGCTGTAAGGGAGGGAGGGTCTTTCCTTAGGTATTGATGCAAATTTAGGGAGAAAGAGGAGCTCTACTTGAGGTTTTGTGTTGGAATTTTTGCCTATGAGAGCATCTTGACAGAGGGCAGCCATGCCCTGGGGCCACCATTTTCCTATGCCTTTGTTTGGTCCGTGGAGACAAGGAACGTTCTGTTCTGTTGATCATAAGGCAAGACTGTGGGAGGGGAAGGCAGCTTAGGCACTTGGCTGCTGTCTAGACTGGGCAGGAGCCAGTGAAGACTGCCCATCAGCTCACGTGTAGCCGGAGCCGCTTCCCCACCTGGCTCCCACGCATGAGGACAGAGTTAGAACATTCACGTTTCAGCCCAGGGCCCAGGGGAGGGAAGGGAGCAAGTGAGCGCATTAGCTTGATCGAGAGGGCTGGAATTCTCATCAAGGCAGCCTTGTCATAAAGGGCAGAAGAAAGGAGCTTGGCTTCTCCCAGAGAGAACGCCCCATTGGAAATGGATTCCTCTCTTTGGTAGGTTTTGATTTGGCTGACAGTTATTTTCACTGACTTTTGTAATAACCACATCTTCTCCTTTCTGTACTTACTGCTTTGACTCTGACCCTGGTGGGACTGCCCCTCCCAGGGCTGGCAAATTCCTTGAGATAGTAAAAGACTTGCCTACAAATGGGCCTTTCATATGCAAACCAACCAATCCAGAGCCCACAGCCCCAGCCTCCTCCTGTGCCTGCTCTTTCACTGGGGCCTGTGTTACCTGCCCTCCTCAACCCAGGGCAGGTACCAGACAAGCAGGGACACCCCTGTGCCCCAGAGCCTGCTAAAATTATTCAAACTAGCCAATCCTAAACCTGCTTACCTTGCCTCACTCATTCTTCTCACGAAAAGATAATCAAGTTTTCTCCCCATTTTTCCATGTTTCCCCTCCCTCTGCCTCCTGACCGACCCTGGGCTTCCCCAGGTGGCCCTGTGTGGTGTCCTGTGCCTCCTGTTTCTAGGGAACTGTGAGTAAAACTTCTTCCCGACATTCATTTTCATGTCCGCTTGTCTTATCACACCCGATTAAAACAATCCCAGTCCCCTGCCAACAACTTTGGTGGTGAAGGTTCTTTGAATAGTGAACATTCAGGATGCAGGTCTTAACTTGCCCCTGCAGGCCCCATGGAGACAGCGCTGTGTACACAGAGGTGGGACATTGTCTCTCTTGGGAATCAGGTAGACCAGGTCCAAAGTCTGGCTTCAGTTGTTACCTGTAGGGAGACCTCAAATTCCCATTTAGTAACATAGGAGGAAGAATATTTCTATTCTGTGGTTGTCATGAAGGATCAAATAACCTAGAAGGTGTTTCCAATGGATGGAGGTTTAGAGCACTTGTTTCTCAGAGGCCTGTGGCCTGGAGGGAGTGGGAGGTTGTGGCGCTAGCTGGGTTGACCGCCCTGCTCCTAAGTCAGATTCCAGTGGTGATGAAATCAGCCCTCTCAGTGGAGGTCCCCTAGCTGATCAGAGAAGACCCCTCCTCTGGACTTCCTTTTCTTCTGGTTCTCTTCGTCCATCAAAACCTAAAGGAGGTCCTAAGCCTGCTTCCCAAAATTCCAGAAAGGCAGGAAAAGAAGTGAAGGTAACAAGGACAGACTTTGCTCCCAAAGAAAGATGTCTGGGAAAGGGAGTGAATAAATCCCTGCAAGCCCTAAGCAGGTGGCTTTGAGTTTTTGGCTGATTTCCAGGGGGTGGCAGTGGCAGCTTGGTGGTCACGTACGGTGTCAGAAAACGTACAGCCCCTCCATGTCCCAGCTGGTGGCTTACTGCGGGTGGCGTGTGATGGGGGAAGAAGTGACAGTGTGGTTCAGCTTTCGGATGGTGGGGAGGAGAGACAGGACTGCTGCGGGTGGGCCCGGCTGTATCCTGAGCTGGGTCGGGCTCTGCCTTTGTCCCAGAGCACTGGGCTCAGGAGTGCACAGACTTGCTTCAGATTCAGCTTGGCCTGGATATAGGTTTGTTTTTAGTGTTTGCTTAAACATCTTTTTACTTTAAAATAATTATAGATCCACAGGAAGTTGCAAAAATCTTACAGAGAAGTTCCTAGTACCCTCTACCCAGTTTCCCCCAGTGGCTACATCTTACACGATGGTACTGCAAAATCAAAACCAAGCCACTGGCGCTGGTACGAGGGATGTGTGTAGGTCTATGTCATTGTATCACAAGTAGATTTGTGTGACTGCCACACCAATCAAGGTACAGCTGTTCTGCCACCGTAGACACGTCCCCTGTACTATCTCTTGGTGGTCATACCCACCCATCCCTAACCCCTGGCAACTACAAATCCATTTCCATCCCTGTCCTATGATATATGGTCTTTTGAGACAGGATTATTGCAGTCGGCCTTATGCCCTTGAAATTCATCCAGGTTATTGCACGTAACAGATAGTTCCTTCCTTTTCATTGTCACGTAGCATCTGCAGTACAGGTGGATGTAGTTTGTGTCACCATTCACCTGTTGAGGGACATTTTGATTGTTTCTAGTTTGGGGCTCTTACAAACAAAACTGCTATCAGTGTTCAACGTGAGTTGTTTTGTGTGGATGTAAATGTTCATTTTTGTGGGATAAATGCCCAGGAGTGTGATTGCTGGGTCACATGATAAGTAGGTGCTTGGTTTTAAGAGAAACTGCCGAACTGTTTTCCCGAGTAGCTGTACCGTCTCACCTTCCCATCAGCAAGGTACATCAGTACATTTGCGTCCTCACCTGCAGTTGTTTCGTTGCTATTTTTTAATTTTACCTGTTTTAACAGGTGTCTAGTGACATCTCATTTTGCCTTTCCCTGGTGGCTAGTGATGTTGATCACCTTTCCTTGTGTTTATTTTCTGTCTGTTCTCATTGTGAAATGTCTCTTCATGTCCTTTAGACAGCGTTTTGAAATTTTTGGTTTGGTTTACAACTCAGTAATGAGAAACTTGTTGAATTTAAGTTTTAATTTGAAAGATCAGCAAATTGATATGGTGAATCCTGGACAAGGGGGGGTGTTAGTGTGGTTGTCAAAATGAAAAGCAGGTGCCGTATTTTGTAATGTACAGTCTCCAAGGGAAGTGGGGTGCTTAAAATACACACCAGTGACCACGGTGTGTCAACTTAAGCACTTACTAGTTAATAAATGGCACCGGCAGAGTCTTCAAGTTAGTGAGTTCTTGCAGTTAGTGTAAGGAGCAGCAATAGACGGCCGCTACTGAAGGCTTCTGCGGAACGGGCCGTGTTATATACGCTTCTTCGTGCATCCTCTCATTTATTTGCATTGTCATGACAGCTCTTTAGGGAGCCTTTATGATGCTGCCTCACAGGTGACAAAGCTGGGGCTTGGGGAACAAGACTTGCCCATAGTCACAAAGCTAGGAAGTTTTGGACCCAGGCACGTTTGATTTCAAAGGCAGTGCTTCCTTCTGAGGAGCGTTGAAATAACTCCTCACCTTCCTGCCTCTGTTTTCATCCCATCTCCTCCTGGAGATGTCCATTTACTCTCTAGGCACCACCTGTCCTTGTGAGCCCTAGAATTCTGTCCACATCTCGGTCACTGTCGTTGGCCCTGGTGGGTGCCCTTGTCTGCCGAAACAAGGAGATTTCACCTGGAACCCACTTTTCCTCTGACGGTGACCCTGGCTGGTGTACCCATGGCATGTCCCCTCCGGCAAGCCCCTGTAGTATGTCCTTATTCATATACTCACCCTGACCCCCAGACTCCTGCGGAATAAAAGCTTTCTAATCAGAAACATGGGGTTTGCTGTTGACAACGTGCATCAGTCATGTCTTGGCAGGAGGTAGGTGGCTTGCACAGAGTTAGACCAGAGGCTGGGGCGGGACAAAGAGGACCAGAGAGAAATGGAGAGGCACTCGGTGGTCAGTGCCTGTGAGAAGCCATGATCACGCCTAGACCTGAGAGTACAAAAAGAGGAGCAGGTGCCAGTGGGAGCTGGGGACCAGGAAAGGGGTCTGCCTTGGCTGTGGGCAGAGCCAAGTGATGCCGCGCACCTTACATGTGCTGCATCCTGGTGTTCATCTTAGTCTGCATGGACCTGATGACCAGTGACACAGGGCACCTCCCGTGTGCTGCTCCCTGGCCAAACCCAGCTAGGAGCCACAGGACAAGGGCCAGTGGTGCAGGCCCTGGAGGTTGGCCTTCCAGGGTGCAGAGCAGGGAGGAGAGGGTGGAGGAGGGGTGTGCTGGGAGACATGGTGGGCTGAGTAATGGCTGCCCAGACACGTCTGCGTCCTAATCCCCAGAACCTTGCATGGCAAAAGGGCTTGGCAGATGTTGACCAAGTCAAGAATTGTGACATGGAGAGATGGCCCTGCATTATCTGGCTGGGCTGGATGTGATCACAGCGTTTTTCATGAGAAAGATGCAGGATCATGGAAGGAGATGTAATGATTGCAGTGTTGGGAGGAAGGGATCACAAGCTAAGGGATGTGGGTGGCCCTAGAAGCAGAAAAAGGGCAGGAAATGGACTATCCCCTTGGTGACTTCCCAAGGTGACTTTGGCCAATGAAACTGATTTTGGACTTCTGGTCTACTGAAATGTGAGAGAATACATTTCTGATTTTTTAAGCCACTAACTTTGTAGTAATTTGTTGTAGTGGCCACAGGAGACAAATACACATGGCTTTCTTTCATTCAGTCAACACATCTTTATTTTGTTTTTTTTTTTTAGAGACAGGGTCTTGCTCTGTCACCAGGATGGAGAGCAGTGGTGTGATCATACCTCACTACAGCCTTGAACTCCTGGGCTCAAGCGGTCCTCCCGCCTTGGCCTCCTGGAAAGTTGTGACTACAGGCACGTGCCACCATGCCTGGCTAATTTTTGTATTGTTTTGTAGAGATGCGGTTGAGCTATGGTGTCCAGGCTGGTCTTGAACTCCTGGCCTCAAGCAATCCTCCTGCCTTGGACTTCCAAAGTGCTGGGATTACAGGCATGAGCCAGTGTACCCGGCCAACACGACTTTAATGCACATCTTCCATGAAGCATCCTCCAGACTTTCTCGTATGCGGTGCTTCTGTGCAGTGAGGCAGGTGGGTAGGTTGAGCTCCCTGCTCCTCACAGGCTCCACGAGCTCTGTTAAATCAGCAGGGCTCTGAGCCCGGGCTGAGGCCACCCCGTCCCCAAGGGCGGAGCAGGCCCAGGCTATCTTGGGATCTGTGGGGTGGGGCGGCTATCACATACTTGTAGACTCTTCCCTTCCACAAGATCCTGAGTCCAGCGTGGGCTGAGTGCAGGGGTTCCTGCTGGCTTCTTTGGTCATGTGACCTGTATTAGTTTCCTGTCACCACACACTTAGTGGCTTAAAACAACACAGACTTATTTTCTTACAGTTCTGGAGGCCACAGGTCCGAAATCAGTCAAGATGTTGGTCTTCCTGAGGCCCTAGGGGAGAATCTGTTTTCTTGCCCTTTCCAACTTCCAGTGGTCACTGCCTTCTCTGGCTTGTGGCCCTTCCTCCATCCTCAGAGCTCAGCTGCACTTTATCACCATGTCACCTTCTCCTTGACTAGCTCCTAAAGCCTCCCCTTTATAAGGCCCCTTGTGGTTGGATCAAGCCCCCTGGGTAGGGCAGAATAATCTCCCACCTCAAGATCCTCAGCTTAATTCCATGAGGTAACTAACAGTCACAGTCCTAAGAATAGCACCTGGACACCTTTGGGAGCCATCATTCAGCCGACCACTGACCCCACCCCTCTCAGAGCAGGAGGTTTTGAATGCCCTTGAACTTTAGTGGAACCCTGGCCCCTAGCTGTCCCTAGAAGGCTGTGGGTAGTAATTAGGTCCCAGGGCCAGACTTTCTCTGTGAACATGTGAACATGACTCAATTTGAGGGCCACTTGTTGCCACCATTTGCCCTTTCCTCAGTGCACTTGCTTCCAGAAGGGATGGTCAGTGGCCTATCCTGAAAGGAACATAGACACGAGATCATGTACACATCTGTACACACGTGAACAAATGTAATCATGAAATTTTGTAAAACTCACCCAGTACTTGCTGTAGGACACGGAAGCTGGATTACAGCAGCCTGTCTCAGAAGAATACAAAGACACCTGTGACAGAGGCCTGTTGAATTTCCATGGTATTCTTTGCTGCTTTTTCTCCCCGAGAGGTTCCTAACTTCCCTGAAGCCACGTTGAACATAAGCATCTGAAGACCCAGGGAAGTTCACACTGACTGAGACTCCAGTTAGCAGTCAGTTGTCTACAAAAATGTTACAAGTACATTATAGCCACACTGTCCCACAGACCCCAAGACAGCCTGGCCCACTCCTGCCCTAGGGTGCCCTCAGCCAGGACTTGGGGCCCCGCTGATCAAACATGCATGCAACAACTGGAGTTTGGGTCACTCTATAAAAAGAGCTAAACCTCAGCAATTGCACCAGCTGTGAAGGTCTATGGGAGTCTCCGGAGGTGGCTGGGGTCTCCACACACAGCTGGGAGAACAACCAGAATTGGTGGTGAGAGAATGAAGGGAGGGCCCCATTGTGAACGCGCATCTTTCTAAAGAGCAGAAGCATTTGGAAGATGCCTGAGGACCAGACAGTGGGGCCCAGGCTATTTCTAACTGCTGTGATTGACTGTGTGGCATGCAGGGAATTGCTGGGTGGGGACTCCTGAGGCAGCCTGTGCTTGTGAATTAGCCAGGAAGTTTGGTTGAAAATGATAGAAGCATGGCAGACTGGCTTAAGCCGTGTCTTGTCCATTAGTGCTGCTAGAACAAAATACCACAGGCCGGGTCATTTCTAAAGAACAGAAATTTATTTCTCAAAGTTCTGGAGGCCGGGGAGTCCAAGATCGAGGCACTGGTGTTGGCGTCTGGTGAGGGCTGCTCCCTGCTTCCAAGATGGCGCCTGCTGCTGGTCCTCGCGTGGGGAAGGCCAGAAGGGCAAGAAGGGCCCAAGCTGGTTCCCTCCTGCCTCTCACCAGCCACTAACCCACTCGTGAGGGGTCTGCCCTCACCTCTTAATTATCTCCTAAAAGGTCTCATTTCTAATACCACCACAGTGGGGATTCAGTTTCAACATGAATTTTGGAGGGGACACATTCGAACCATAGCACACCAAAACAAAAAACAAAAAGTTTTTCTTTTTTGCTCGAATATTTTAAAGGCTTACAGAGTTCACAGATAGGGCCGGACTCCTTTAAGCATAGCTGGTTCTGCAGGTCCAGATACATCGTCGGGACTGCATCTCTCCATTCTGCCACCGCCCTGTGAGCACCATGGCAACTCCGGCTCACATCCTATCCGCTAAGCAGGCCCAGTAGAAAAGGACAGTGTCTTTCCTGATAATTTTAACAAAAGTTGTTGGACTGCTTCTCACTGGCTTGGTTTGGGCCATGTGACCATCTCTGAACCAGTTACCGTGTGGCCAGGAGGGGTGCAGTGCTCTGATTGGCTGGGTCTGTGTCCTATGTCCACCTCTGCAGCCAAGAACTGGAGTCAGATGTGACTGAACAACAGGGCATGAAAGGGGAGGAGGTTTGGCTTCCCAGGAAATTGGGTGCCGTTAACAGAAGATGGAGGTGCCACTGCCGGTGAGGCAGAAATCACAGATGTCCACGCAGCTTACAAAGTGGAGAGGGCTCACTAGAAGGCAACCCTTAGCTGTTAGATTGCGTCCCAGCTGAAGGCAAGGGGGGTGTGTGTCGCATTTACAAACATTTATGAGAACATTTTTTCAAGAACCCTTAGTCCTGCTCTTCAGTTATTGGAAGACGTATTGCATTAGATGTCAAGAAAACTGGAATTATTTTTTTTGTGAACTCTACAAAACACTGATTTTGTTTAAAACAAAAAGGCATTTGGAGATCCTTGGAGTTCAAAGAATTATCTTTCCCAAGTGATCTTCCCAGGAAAAAATGAACAAAAAATGCTCATCTACTTATTATACATTGTACCCACAAATACTACCCATGAAATGTCTCTCAAATGAGAGGCTGTGGGAAGGAAGGTCCTAACGTTCTTGGACACTCAGGCTCTCCTGATGCTTTTAATAAAGGGAAGCTTGTTCTAGCCAGTTGTTCTGGCCAAGGTCCAGTGAAGCTTGCTACATTCTATCTCCCTAATTCCTCCTCAATTTCCTGTGGAATTCTTCCGTTTTTTTCTTTCCTTTTATCTTTCTTGAAATGTTTAAAATTCCTTTTTCAGCATGAATCTCAATCTTGACTGTTTACAAGAGCTGTGTGCCCCCCAGAGGTGACTGCTTTTCAGGCAGAGACAGGAGCATTTTGGATTCTGTGCCCCTCCTTAACTTGAATGTGGAGTGAAATGTGACCGGATCCAGGGTTTTGCTCAGGTGCCACCAAAGCTAGAGGATGTTGATAGCAGTTAGGGTACTTGGCAAGTAACAACAACAACAACAAAACCAAAAAACAACACACAAAAAACCAAAAAGCTCTCAAACTGGCTTAAATGTTATGGGAATTTATTGGCTCTTGTAACTCAAATGTCTAGAAATTGTAGGGCTTCAGGCACAGTTTGATCAGGCTTCAGCATCATTTCTCTCCACAAAGGCAGGATTTCCATCTGCTTTGCTCACTGATGTAACCTAGGCACCCAGAAGAGTATCTAGAACAATAAATATTTCTTTGAACATAATTATCTCAACTCTGCCTTTCTCTATGGGTTGGGTTAGCCTCAGGTAGTACAGACTAGTGGATGATGAGATGATGCCTTCTCTCTCTCTCATTCTCTTTTTCTCTCTCCTCCTTTGCTTTCTCTCTCTCTCTCCCAATAGTGCACCACTTGCATTATTATCTAACTAAATTCTTACGACAGCTGCCAAAGCCTCTAGCAATTTACAGAGAAGGAAACTGAGGTCAGGACTCTGAAAGAATCTGTCTTTGGACAATTCTTTCCCCCTCCCATGGAAGACTGATGGCAGATACATTTCTCCTTTAATTTCTCAGCTGGTACCTTCTGTTTACATTCCAAATAGGCAGCTGCCTCCCAGGCGGCTAGACAAGGAGCTGAAATTCACTCACTAGCCCTGCTGGTCTGTGTATTCTAAAATTGGCAGCAAAACTCTTCTTAATCATAACTCTCATCAGTTTGTGAAAAGGGAACATGGGGCAGCTTGACCATTCTACTGGGAGAGGCAAGGACCCTGCGCCACTGCCACTGTGGGGAGAAGCCCTGAGGTGGCCCCAGGCCTGTCGCAGGCCAGGTTTCTGAAGCTGGGGGCTCTTCTGACTCCAGCTACTCTGAATCTAACCTCTTTTCTGCCTATAGCACATCCCCAATGCTCACATTGTCTTTTCTTCAGTGACTAAATGCACCTTGGTTGTGAGTGCATGGATTTCCAGTCATTTATTTCACATTTAGTTTTATTTTTGTCCTGATTTGAAAATGTCTCATGTCCTTGGGCTGAGCCTCTTGGTAGAAGAGGGAGTGTTCCTGCTTCCCCTGTCTCTGAGTATGGACGCTATACCAGGGAAACACCCCTGGAGACTCTGGTGGGCCTGGGCATACTTCTGGAAGGCTGACTCTTCCAGAACGGCGAACTAACCCAAGGTGAGAAGGAGGCTTGGACAGAACCCAACAAAAATTACATGGTTTGAGCTTAAATCCAGACCCCGGAATTAAAGGCAGTGTGTGACAGATCCCACATAGTTGCCAGAACTTTTAAAACAGGCTCGTGTTGCCAGGCTGAGAATCCACAGAGG
Organism: Lepilemur ruficaudatus; assembly: GCA_963574885.1. NCBI lineage: Eukaryota > Metazoa > Chordata > Mammalia > Primates > Lepilemuridae > Lepilemur > Lepilemur ruficaudatus. Next base: position 22,454 of record CAUYRT010031760.1, on the reverse strand, counting down.
CTGGCCAGAGATAACACGAGGAGAGTCCAGGAGTCTCTCCAGTTTGGGTGTGGAGTAGCAGTGGTAGCTTGGGCCCGGGGCCACAGACTTGCACACACACTCCAGAGGATCGTCTTAGCACACCATGTTTCCTAACACTTCGTGAACCCAAACAAGGATACCATTAGCAATCCGATTTCTAAGTTTTTTCTTCCTTTTGATCCCCAATATTGAATGTTATGCCTCCAGGAAGGTTGGGGAACTGTGTGGTACATAGCAGGACAGGCAGGTGAACGTGCACTTATGAGCGACCCTTCCTGATGAATGGGGTCCATCTGTGTGGGAGTCCCTGGGTAGGGGGAGGCCGTTTCATTAATGGCCTTGATAAAGATAAGTAAGGTAGGCTTATCACATTTGCAGATGAAACGAAGCCAGGATAGAAAGGTGGATGCTATACATGATGAAAGAAAGCTGCAACCAATATCTTAGGCTCCAACCAAGCATGAAATGTACTAGATCAATGTCAAGTCTCACGTATTATCCATGACATCAATCCATGAATTAATCCACATCCCTGCGGAGGGGCCTGACTTTATCTTTCTTCCTGAATTTCCAACTCTTGGCGTCTTCATTCTCTCCATAAGGGTTCCTTCAGACGTGCAGTCCTTCTCCATGGAGCCCTTCCCTCCGTGAAGTAGCTTCTGGAGCTGTATGGGAGGGTTCTACGCTACCCCCTGCTGTGTCCTTTTATGACAATGACTTCTAGCCCTCTGGGGCCCACTTGGGGAGAGAGTGGGAACTGTGGTCCCCCGGGGCACAAATAGAATAAGAAACTCCATGGGCTGGGGCCAGGAAAAGGCTTCACCAGTGCTATGGGGTAGACTCTCCCACTGAGCAGGTAGTGGCTACTACCGGCTGCAAGTCGCTGGCTGTGGGATGCCTCTTCGAGGCTCCTGGAGACCCTGTTTCTTGTGGCTTCCTGTGCCTGACTGCCCGTTCCCCAGCCTTGGAACACTTGGATCTTAGGGGCTCTGCCTTTTTTGTTTGTTTCAAGATCTTTATCACAGCTAAAGATTTTCTTTTAGGCGTATATATATGTGGGTAGCTTAAACATTCTCAAATATTTCTTTTTTTCACTTTAACTTTTTTTCTCTCCCAAGCCCAAATACACACACACACATACACACACATATACATGCGCAGCCTTCTGTGAATATTGGATATGGAACCAATTACCCTAGGTTGCAGTAATTACTTTTATATAACTAGAGTTGGGGACTTGTGAATCAATTCCATACCCATTAGCAATGTATGCTTGAGCCAAGATTTTTTTTTCCTTTCTTTTTTTAACAGGACTGGACAGTGTTGAATCCTTGGGGGGAAGAAAAAACAACACTTTTATTTAAAAGCTGACAGCACATTCCATCCACTCGGCAGTGTAGAACTAATGAAGATATAAGTGTAAGAAAACCTATAATTGAATCCAGCACGCAGCAAGCATAGCTGAACACAAAGCACACCCAAGCTGAAATCGCATGTGCTAGCAGTCTAATCCTCTCAGGGCGGCCAGGGCAAGGAAATATTTCTGGATTGTGTCTCAGGCTGTGCTTTCTATCCAAGGCAGAATAAAAGTGGCCCTTTTCTTGGGCAGTGGCTTTGGGCTAAGTCAGGGAATACCCATGTTGCATTTGATAAGGCTGCCCTGCGGAAACGAGGTCAAGGGCAAGGACCGGAAAGGGAACCCTGAGAAGGAGAGGTGTTTGGCCCCAGCCCTTCTCCGGGGATTTCATTCCATCTCCCTTGCCGGTGTTTCTCGGCTCCCCCTATGGAGGCTGGAAGTGTGTTTGTCCCCACAACCCAGAATTGGGGCAGTCCCTTAGGGATGTGTTTTATGGTCCCAGCCCTCTGGTGACCAACTTTTTCAGGGCAAGCCAGACCAACCCGGCTGACTAGATGCCTGCATCCAAGGAGCGCTTTGATGTGTGAATCGGAGTGGGAGGGAGAGAGTGGAAATATGTTTTCCTTTCAAAATTCCTCATCGGTGATTCACTGCCAGGTGTCCCTGACACCCCCAGCTGCTCCGTCCCCTGCAGTCATTCCCTGGGGATGAGGCTCCTGATGCCCTGTCCTTGGCCCTGCCTGGCTTCCTGGCTGGGGAGGGAAAGAGCTGACAGGCGCCCAGAAACTATGCCCTGATCAAGCACTGCCAGGGAAGCCTGGTGCGTGCCTCGGGCAGGCCTCTTGGACCCGCAAGCTACAGCCGGGTGCTTTGTGCACCAGCATCAGACTGCAAATGGGTGGAATTTGAGCACCTCTGGGTGGTCCCACATTACCCACCACTCCCCATTGTTTCCTGCTCGGCCCAATGTTTTCAGTTATTTGGGTTCTCTGCCGGGCACTGTTTGAGTTTGGGCCCCTACCAGAGCGTGGTCACGGGTGCTGTGCTGTGTGGCAATTGTGGCAGATTTACAAAGTGGTACCCACCCACCTCAGTCGCTTGGGCTGAGGGTGTGCCCAACTGCATTGCTGCCTAGTTTGTGGGGCGATGGCATTGGCCCGGGAGAACTGAGCAGGTGTGCTGCCAACCTGTCCCCCGAGGCCTGGGAGGCCCGGGATTGGAGCTGCAGGGAAGATCCCAGAGTCTGCTGAGCAGGTGACCTCCGCTGGGACACCCAGGTCTTTCAGCTATTGGAAGGCCTAGTTGGAAGAGGCATTCCAGGGACATTCTTTCTGTCTGGAGCAGGGACTTGGCTTGAACCTTGAACCAAAAACCGGAACAAACTGCACCAGTTTGCTCAACCTCGAACCAAATCCAAGTAATTTTTATATCACTGAGAACCAAATCAGCATTCTGGAGTTTGGTTTGGTTTGTTTTCCCACCAGAGAACATTTAGGGAACAAGACCGAGCTGGACCAGAACTGGGAGGCAACAGGAAAGCATCTCTGCATGGATTTTGCATTCAGTTAGCTCACGGGCAGGAAAACACTCGAAGGGAGAGCTGGGCTGGCAGGGGTCATACTAGGGGGACTGCAGGACGAACAAGAGAGGCCAGAGTCGCAAATCCATGTCTCTATGAAAGGCGCTGTGTAGTATGGGATGCCCAGTACGTTGCCACCGGGCAGCAGCGATGACTACAGGATGCTGAAGGCAATGTACAAACAGTAGGGACTTTAACAGAATCATCTATCAATTCATTTTTTCTGAATTTGTTTCTGGTCTACTCTGGGTCAGTCAACAGACATTGAATTAGTGCCCAGCACTGTACGGAGGCAGATCTCCGCTCTCCTGGAGCCCATGGTGCACCTCGCGGGGGTGACATTGCCCTGTACTGAAGAGACGCTGTCATGTTGAAATAGCATCCCGCACAAATTCCTGTCCACCTGGAACCTTGGCGTGTGGGCCCTCTCTGGAAATCGGGTCTTTGCAGATGTGGTTAGTTACGGATCTCAAGGTGGAATCACCATGGATTTAGGGTGCTCCTTAAGTTCAATGACTGGTGTCCTTCTAATATGAGGAGAGGGCGCAGTCACATAGGGCGAAGGCCCTTCAAAGACCAGCAGAGATCGGACTAATGTAGTAGCCACGAGCCACAGAACACCCGGGGCCACTGGAGGCTGGGAAAGGCAGGGAAGGGGTCTCCTCTGGGGTCTTTGGAGGGAGCGCAGCTCTGCTGACACCTTCGCTGTAGACTTTCGGCCTCTGAAACTGTGGGAAAATAAACGTCTGTTGTTTGAAGCCACTCAGACAGCCACGCAAACTGAACACAGAGCCCCCGAGATGCCACACTCACGCCTCCTACCTGAGGAAAAGTGGCTCCTTCTAAATAATTCACCACGTCTGTATCATGTGACCCTCCAACCTGGTCACACACAGCTGGGCGCAGGATTGGTTGGACACGTGAAGATGTCCCCTCTAGACTGCAGGGCCTCCCACCAGCCTCTCCTTTGAGCAGGGGGTCATGCGCACGCAGAGGGCTTAGGTGGACCGTGGCAGAGGTGGGTACAGGAGCTGTCGGGAGCTCCCACCAAGGGCGCAGGAGAGAGAACGCTGAGGGGCAGCTCCTCGGAGTCACAGCCGCAGGGCCCACTCCCTGGCAGTGCTGTTAGCGACTCCGAGAAGCTCGAGTCCGGCCGCTGTGAATGTCGTTGCTTTCTGGGCTCCGTCATGTCCTCGGGATTCTGACAGTCCATCCCCAGGGCCTGAGAGAACCCGGACACCCCTCCGTTCCCTGCAATCTGAAACAGCTCAACCAACACGAACACAAGTGAGACCACTGTAGAAAAATCGGCATTCACATTGTATTTAATCCAAGGCCAGCTCACATAAACTGTTTCCTGGCTGTGTTACCCTGTGCAGGTTGCTCAACCTCTCTGATTCTCAATGTCCTCGTCTATCAAATGGAGTTAATGCCATCCTTCAGAGGGTTTTGTGAGGATGCAATAAGCTGCAAGAAATGGAACACTCAGTACAATGCCTGGCACAAAGCAGGCCCTCGATGGGCTCCGCTCCTTCAAGGGGATACAGCAACTCAAGAGAGCAGATTTGGGTCTGGGTCTATAGTGTTGAAAATAGACATGTGCTTACAGTTCGAACCAGTGTTGCAAGTGGTATTTTGAAAACTCTTTGGCTGGGTTCAGTTCAGGGTTTGATACCAAAATTTAAGTTTAATTTGGTTGGAAATTTAGCAAAGGGGTGTGGTTTTGCTCCCTCCTCTTTTTTCTGTTTATGGCTTGATTTAGTTGATGTCCCCAAAAGAACTCATCCATATAGCATTAGCTAAGACATCTGTGGAAGTCCTGCAAGTAGATGTTTGGAAGCCAGTAGCCTGCCGAAACACTCCCTAGCTTATCAAAACATTTTTACAAGTCCAATCACACTTAATACATCATTGGACCTTCATGGTATTGTGCAACCCAATCAGTACTGGCCTCTCCCTCCCTGTTTCCCAATGCCATGCCATTCTGCCATGCTCCAGCTCTGAGCCCTCGCCCCAGCTTTCAGTCCCTTAAGAGAAAGAGCACAGTACTTTAACATGTGGAATCATTTTCACCGTGGGCATGTGATTTAGGAGAAACAAAGGAGAGTTGGGGCAGAACAGGTATTAATATATTATCTGACATAGGCTATTTTGCCTTCTGAAAGTTGAGATGTGTCTCTGTACAATGTCCCCAGAGATATCTCTAAGCCCGGCCCCTGGGTCTCAAGTCCTGCACTCCTTTCTTTTTCCTCTTTTCTCTGCCCCGGGCCTCGTGGCCTCTTCCTCGCAGGTCAGCCCAGCAGGCCTGCTCTCCAGCTGAGCAGTTCGGGAGAGCGGCTCTCCTACACGCGTGTCCTCGTGTGTTTACCCGGAGATGCGTTCCAGGCAGAGCTGACAAAGGTTGAGGTAGGAAGAGAAAAAGAGTCTGGTGTGAATGATCAAAACTAGCCAGCTTTAGCTAGGGGAGAGCAAGGGAGCATGGGCACAGGACGCTGCAAGGGGTTCTGCAATGTTTTATTTCTTTAAAAAAAAAAGATCGATGGCAAATACAACATAATGGCAAGGCTTAATAAAGTTGGTTAGAACTTACAAGGTATGTGCTAGTATTCTCTAGACTTGCTTATATGTTTGAAATATCTTATAATAGAGCTTTATTTTAAAAATACTTGGAAAGAGAACTGTTAGATTTAACAAGGCAAAAAGAAACTGAAAAAGAATCTGCTGTGTCGAGAAAGTCTTTAAAAGCAGTCCATACCGAATTTGTTCTATGTAAATGGGAACTTGGGTATTGAAATGCGTCTTGAGTATTTGAATGACTGTCTGAGCGTGTCATTGAGATGAAGGTTGAAACAGCTTTCCCCCCAAATGGAGCCACAGATTTAATCGGTTGACATGCATTTTAACGTATTTCAATCTTCATATGGTATTTGACCCCGTGTGAAGATTTCTTCAAACGATGATTCTGTACTGGGGCCCTGCCCTCTTTGTGCTGGTATTTTTCATTCTTCCCGCAGAGCCAGTTTATGTCATAGGAATATTCCCTGATGAATAAAAAGAGAGTCCTCGCCATCGCCAAAACTTTTGTTCCTTGGGATCTACCGCCAATGTGGGGATTGTTTTTGAGGTTCCAGGACAGCTATGTTTTGTGAGAGCAGCCACTTAACCCTTGTATGCTGAGGTTGTGTAAGTGTTCTCAGCTGCCCCAGGGTTCCTGTGATGTCCCATTGGCACTGGAGGTGGGGCAGGGCAGTGAGTTCATTCATGCCCAGCAACTAGGGCAAGCTTTAATTTGCATCTGAGACGGTTGAGGACTAGGGGAGCACTATTTACAGAGCCTGGAACCCTTTCATTAGGACCCAGTCACATGTTCACATGTCTTTTTATGTGTCTGTTGAGGTATATAATTACCCTTTCTTTGACTACGCATGAGCTTTCAGAATATGGAGAGGCCACACACATGAGGACCTCTTATAATCAGCAGTGACCTGTTTGACTTCTTGGAAGAGTAGCATGGTGATTTTAGCCAATTCTCTGGGAATTGGCCTGGGCAGCAACACAGGGCCCAAGGTGGGCTGAGTGTGGTGCTAAGGAAATTCAGGAGCCAGCGGTGGGTTGTCACGTCCTGAGCTTCTCATGGCACTTGAATGAACCACCTTTCTCATGGTGATGATGGTATCCACGTCAAAATGTTACCGAGTAAATGACAGAGCTCCCAGTGATCAAAGCAGGAACAATTTGAGCAACAAAATACAGCAGTATTGCATTATAACCCCAAGTATAAAATAAATATCCGTGAGTTTATATTGATATAAACAAATGATTGATAAATTAATCAACAGAGGAGAAGAGACAAATCTCCTTTGCAGAAAAATTCCAAATAATTTATGTAAAGGAGGTGGAGCATAACAACTCACCCCCTGAGTGTGCGTTGTGCATAGCAAGTTTCTTCCAAAGAGTCCGCTGTGCAAAGGGCGAGAAAGAGAGCAACTTGACAGTGGAGAGACCTCACAAATACAACCTCAGGGCTGAGGCCAACATCAGCTGTCAGACACCAAGTTGACGGCATGCACCCTCGATGTGAGGTGATGAAAATAGTACTTTACCTCTCTGATCTTCCTTCCACAAACCCACACTCTCAGTCTAATCATGAGGAAAACATCGGACAAATCCCAGTAGTCGGGGATCCCGCAACATACCTGGTCAGTACTCCTCAAAACTGCCACGATCACTCAAAACAAGGAAAGTCTGAGCAACTGTCACAGCGAAGAGGAGCCTAAGGAGGGTAGCGTGAGATGTGAGATGGCATCCTAGGGGGCTCCTGGGACAGAAAAAGGAATTAGGTTGAAACTGAGGAAATCTGAATATACTATGAAATTTAGTTAATAATAATGTATCAGCAATGGTTTATTAATTATAAGAAATGTACCACACTAACATAAGATGTTAATAACAGGGGAATTGTGTGTGTTTGTGGCAGGGGTAGATGGGAACTCTGTTTTCTTTGCAATTTTTCTGTAAATCTAAACTGTTCTTAAAAAGTTTTAATTAAAAAATTAAAGAAAATAGAAAAAGGTTTGCAGATATGATTATAGCAAAGATTTGTGTTCCGCACATACATAGATAATTGCTCAGATGTCATATTTATTTCAAGCTTATGCAATACATAACTTAAAAAAGCTGCAAAAATGTTGCTGGGATCGATCAACTGGAAATATGGATGTGAAAGTATTACAGCATCTGTGGTGGGTGAAAGATAGTTACAAATTCTTTGTCTCTCTTTACCCCAAGGGGCGGGCCCTGTATCTCTACCGCTTGAATCTGGGCAGAAGTAATGCTGGGCCAGCACATGGCTTAATGTTGACAAGACTGGCTGCTTCTGCTTTCTCCCTTCTGGAACCTGGCAGCCACGCTGGGAGGCAGCTCAAACAGCCATGCAGAGAGGCCCACGGTCCTTCTCCATATGTTGATGGCCACATAAAACTCCCAGCTCCCTGCCAGCACCAACTTGCCAGCCACGTGAGCGAATCATCTTGGAAATGAACCTTCCCACTCTGGCCAAGCCGCCCCAGCTGATGCTGCTGGGAGCAGAGGTGAACTGTCCCCATCAAGCTCTGCACAAATTGCAAAACGGTGAACGAATAAATGGTTATTGTTGTTTTAAGCCATCAAATTTTAGGATGATTGGCTACCGAGAATGATGAAAACAGTACTATACAAAAAGAAATATTTGACCTGTGTCTTATTTTATGTATGAGACTAACAATCCCATCCATCCGTTCTTCCATAGGTTAAAGGTTGCGGCGTTTCCCAAAATGCCTCCCAAATTTTGTGAGATGCCACCCTTTACAACTTGTTCTGAAGGCTCTACCACATCTTGGCTCTTTGCCCCGGGGGAAGCTCTGGCCATGGGTCCCTTTTTAGGTCAGGAAGAGACGAAGACCCCTCCAGTGCTCTGGAGCTGCGCTGCCTGCTGTGGCAGCCGTAGGTGCTACCGAGCGCTTGAAACGCAGCTAGGCTGCGGCGTGCTGCGCGCACACAGATCACACCCGATTCTGAAGCCTTAGACCAGTATTCACAACAGAGTGTAAAATATCTCACCAATAATTTTATATTGATTACGTGTTAAATTGATAATATTTGGATGTATTCAATTAAAGAAAATATATTATCAAAGTTAATTTCACCTGTTTCGTTTAAAAATGTGGCTACCACAACGTTTAGAATTACATATGTGACTTGAATGAGATTTCTACAGGCCAGTGGTGCTCTAGAGAAAAGGGCTCTGGGTCGAATGTGCGGTTTGGGAAATGCTGCTTAGGTGTACTTATAATCCCTGCAGAAGCACAGCAGCATATTCAAGGCTCTGAGAAGACCTGCAGTAGAGGAATCTGCTTAACCCTGGGGCATGGTCAGGGTCGCCAAGGACAAACGGAAATAACTTAATCGGCTCTTCCCTGACCAGCTGCTCCTTGTCGTCCGGCCCTGTTCCAACATTGCCACTCTTTGCGAGGCCTGCCCCCACCACCCCTGTAAGGGAACCCCTCCTGCCAGTTGCCGTCCAGCACATCATCTGGCTTTATTTTCCTTCACGTTTTTTCTCCTTGGCTGAAATTAATCTTGTGCATCTATCAGGGTTCAGATAGGAAGCAGGCGGCACCCAGAGTGGGTGGTTTGAGTGGTTTCACAAGGGGCTATTTATAAAGAACGGGGAAGAGTTTAGGGAAACAATAGGGATGCTGTAGGATCCTGGTGCTGGCCTCAGCTGGGAGCCAACACCACCCAAGGGCTTGAAAGAGCAAGTGAATGGGACAGTCGTCAGCACCCAGGAAGGGAGGCTGGGTGGAGCGGCTGCTGGGCAGGAGACGGGGCCTCCGTCAGGGGACACAGTCTGCCCGTGGCAGCCCTGCACGGAGGGAGCTGGGGAAGCAAATACACTAATCGCCTCTCTCCCAGTTTTGGACTCCGGCCAATCCTCCCTTAGCCAAGTTCTCCCGAAGTCAGAGGGCGAGGGGCCCAGTAACTGTCTGTCCTGGTCCATGGCCAGTCTCCCTCCACGGAAGTATCATCTGCACAAGGCCAGGGCGTCGTGGATTTGCTCACCACTCTAGGAGCTCAGTGCATGTTTGCTGAATATGGGAATAAATGAGTGAGCACGTAAACAGCTGCATATGTTCAAGAGCCAAAGCATTAGGACATTGAGGTCCTAAGTGACATGAGGTTTTTTTCCTCTCTCTCTTTTTTTACTCCCCCTCCCCAAATCGACATGAGTCTTATGTGACACTGTTAATCTGTCCCCCTTTTAATTTTATGGGAGTATAGACTGCATATATAAAAGTATGCAAGCCACAGGGTACGTGTCAGTGAAGTTTCACAAGCTGAACTCCCCCACATAATTAACACTCAGATTAAAGAAGAGACCACGGCGACATCCCAGAGGCTCCTGGTGCCGCCTGCCAGACATTTCCCTTACCAATGCTCTCTTGGGTTTTACTGCCAAATATTAGTCCTGTCTGGTTTTGAACTTTTTATCAGTAGAATCATACAATATGTGTGCTTTTGTGTTTGACTTCTTTTGCTCAACATTAGTTTGTGAAATTCATCCATGATGTTGTGTGAGGTTGTGAGTTCTGCATTCTTATTGTTGTATATTATTCAAATGTTTGGATAAATCACAATTTATCCATTCTACTCTTGATGGGCAGCGTTAGATTAATTCCTAGGTATGTCCCTCCATTGACTGAGGTCTTCATTGGTTTCTTTCATTAATATTTATATGTGTAGAGGTCTTGTACAATATTTGTTAGATTTATTCCTAGATATTTTATATTTTTATGCTAATATAACTTTTATGCCAATGATTCTTAGCTATTATGAATAGTGCCCTTAGGAATATTTTTATATAGCTTTTGGGGATGTATACACACACATATACACCTTGGAGTGGAATCTTTATGTCATAGTATTAGTATATGTACATATTCAGTTTCAGCAGATACTGCTGGTTTTCAGAAGTGGTTGTGCAGTCATCTACCCACTGCAGTGGATGAGAGTTCCAGTCGCACCACGTCCCCACCATCACTTGGGATTATAGGGATTTTTTATTATAGCCATTTTGATGAGTTTGCATTGGTGTTGATATTTTCACTGTGGTTTTAATTTGCATTTCTCTGATGGCTAATGAGCTTGAACACATTTTCATATTGGCTGTCTGGATATTCTCTTTTGAGAAGTGCTCATTCAAGTCTTCATTTTTCTATTGGTTCATTTGCATTTTGCTTGACTTGTAGGCATATACTCTAGTGGATATGAGTCCTAATATATGTATCATAAATATCTTTTCTCTATCTGATTTGTCTTTTTAGTCTCTGAATGGTGTTTTTATAAATGGGAGTTTTTAATTTTAATAGGTCCAGTTTACCAATTAGTTCTCATATGGTTAATGCTCGTGTGTGTGTGTGTGTGTGTGTGTGTGTGTGTGTGTGTTTTGAGAAATCTTTGGGCATGCCAAGATCATGAAGATCTTCTCCTATATTTTCTTCTAGAAGCTTTATTTTTCTTTTTGCAGTTATATCTACAGTTCATGGTGTGAAGCAGGGATCAACATTTATTTTTTCCATATGGATACCTAATTGACCCAGTACTATTTATTGAACAAGACCATTGCCTGCTCTACCTCCTATTGCACTCCAGTGTCACCTTTGTCAGAAATCAGGTGACTGCATAGTGTGGAGGTTTTGGGGCCTTACTATTGTATTTCATGAGTCTATTTTTATATCCTTCAGCTATTAACATACTGTCTTAATAACAGGTCTTGTTATTTGCTAGGTGAAGACTCTTAGTTTTGTTCGTTTTATTTAAGATTGCTTTGGCTTTTTTCCCCTTTATATTTCCGTATAAATTTAACAATCAACTTACGGAGTACCACCACAAAAACAAAACAAAACAATAAAACCTTTTAGGATGTTAATTTGAATTGCATTGAATCTATAGTTAAATTTGGGGTTAAATTGATATCTTTACAATATTGAGTCTTCTAATCCATGAATATGGTATGCCTCTCTATTTAGTTAGGCCTCATTTCTCTCACTACTGTTTGATATTTTTATGCTAATATAAGCAATATTCTTTTAAAGTTTTACTTGCTAGATTTTTGCTTTTATATAGAAATACAATTGAGTTTCACATACAATTGACCTTCCTATCCAGTGACCTTCCAAAATTCACTTATTACTGATGCTAGTTTTTCTGTAGATTCTTTTGTTTTCACTGTGAACAAAGTCATATTTTTTGCAAATAATGATGGTTTTATTTTTCTTTTCCAAATTGTATACTTTTTTCCCCCTTGCCTTTTTTGCACTGGTTAGAACCTGCAGTTCAATATTTAATAGAAGTGGTGAAAAATATGCATTCTTGCTCATTCTCATTCTTGGGCAGAAAGCTTTCATATTTTATCACTAAATATAATACTTTCTTGCAGGCTTTTAAAATTTTTTAAAAAATTTTAATGATTTATTAATTAATTAATTTATTTTAGAAACCCTCTTTATCAGATTAAAGAGGTTCCTTTCTGTTCTTATTTGCAAAGAAGTTTTTTGAGTCTTTTGGATGATGAATGTGTGTTGAATTTTATGGAAAGCTCTTTTTGCATCTACCAAGATGATCAGATGATATTTTATTCTGTTAATGTGGTAAATTATAGCGATTTTTTTGCATGTGAACCAACCTTTCATACCTGGAACAAATCCAACTTCTCATGATTTATTATCATTTTTGTCTTTCATTGAATATAATTTGCTCGTTTACTATTTTTGCATCTCTGTTCATAAGACTGATTGGCCTGTAATTTTCCTTCATGTCCTGGTCAGTTTTTGCCGTCAAGGTTACAATGGTCCCATTAAACAAACTAGGAAATGTTTTCTTTTTTCTAGTCTATGCAAATGTTTATATAAGATTGGTATCACTTCTTCCATAACTATTTGGACGAATTCATTTGGAGGGAAGCCATCTATGCTTGGAGATTTCTTTGTGTAAATATTATCTACAGCTTCAATATCTTTAATAGATATAGACTATTCCAATTTTTCTATTTCCTCTTACATCAGCTTTTATTAGTTTTGTTTTTCTAAAGATTTTCCATTTTACTTAAAATTTTAAATTTGTTAACATTAAATTTTTCACAATATACTGTAACTATCTTTTTAATATGTATAGGATATGGACTGATGTTTTCTTTTTCATTCCAAGTGGCAATTTGTGTCTTCTTTATTGCTTTATTATAAAACTTCCCAGAAATTTAACATTTTTATTTTTCTTTTACAAGTGCTGATTTTGATGCATGTTGATTTTCTTTCTTGAAAATATGTTTTATATTTCATTAATTTCTGCTCTTAGATTTTATTGTTTCCTCTCTTCTAGTTTCTTTAGGTACAATTTATTGTGCTTTTCTTTTTGAGATAGATAGCTAGATTATATTGATTTTCGTTCATTTTCTTTTTAATATATACATGTAAGGCTATAATTTCTCTCTAAGCAGAGGTTTAACCACATCCCCCATATTTTGCTCTGTCATATTTTCATTATCATTTAGTTAAAGATATTTGCCAATTTCCACTGAATTTTTTTTTTCTTTGACCCATTTAAAAGTATATTGCTTAATTTCCAAGTATTTGGGGAATTTCTACTTATTTTGTCATTGATTTCCAGCTTAATTCTTCTGTGGTCAGAGTACATATTTTACATGATTTCAATCCTTTGAAGTTTGTTAAAATTTCTTTTATGGCCTGCATGAATGTTCCATGTATACTTGGAAAAAAGCTACATTCTTTTGGCCACAGCATTCTGTACATGTCAATATTTCAAATTTGTTAATCGTGTTGTTTAGATTTTATATATTCCTACTGATTTTTTTAGCTTCTTGTATCTTTTGTTGAGAGAAGTTTGTTGAAGTCTTCCATTATTATGAGTGTGGGGTTGCCTATATTTCTGTATAGTCCTGTCAATATTTGTTATTAAATATATATATTTTGAAGCTATATTTCTTATGTACATGTAAATTGAGAATTTTGTGGAGGATTGACCCTTTTATAATTATGAAATTTTATTTTGTCTTAATTAGGCTTCTTGCCTTAGGTCAATTTTATTCTCAGTATAGTTATACTGGCTTCCTTTTGGAGGGTGTTTGCATGGTAAATCTTTTAATTTTTAATTAGTTTATATCCTTACATTTAAGGTGTATCTCTAGTAAGTAGCTTATAATTAGACTTTGTTTTAAAATCTAGTTTGATAATCATAGACTTCTAATTGAACTACTTAATCCACATATATTTAATCTGATTACTGAAGTCTTTGGGTTTATATCCACCATCTCACTCTAGTTGGCCAAGCTCCTGCATCATAAATGGAAATGAGGGCTAGACCCTCCTTCCTGCCCAGCGTTCTTCACTTTCCTCTTGTGTTCCTATTCCTTCCTTTCTATTTGCTGTGCTTCTGTTTTCCCAGACTTCTAAATATCAAAGTTTCCTTTTACTCAGTCCTCTCAATCATTTCTTCTCGACTCTCTCCTTAAATGGTCTTATCTATTCTCAAGGATTTAAATAGGCTGCCAACCCAGAAATTCATAGCTACACCCTGGTTCTGTTCTTGGGGCTCCAGATACACATAGCCAACATCACAGATTGCCTTTGCGATGTCCACAGGCATCTCAAAACTAGTGTTTCAGAAACTGAGGTCTCGACCGGGCACAGGGGCTCATGCCTGCAGTGCTAGCTATATGGGAAGCTGAGGTGGGAGGATCGTTTGAGCCAGGAGTTCAAGGTTCCAGCCTGGGCAATAGAGTGAGATCCTGTCTCTAAAACCAAACAAAAACAAAGACCTGAGGTTCTAATATAGCGAGAGCTTCTGTGTTGTTCTTTCTGCAGTGTTCCCCATCTCAGTAAGTAGCAACTCCATTTTCTTCTTAGTCTAAAACCTTGAGGTCATTCTCTTTTTCCTCCCAGCTGACACTCAGTCCATCAGGAAACTTGGTTATGCTACCTTTGAAATATAACCAGAAACTGACCACTTTTCACCACCTCTGTTGCTATCAGCTTGAGCCAAGCTCTGTTATCGCCCACCTGCTTTAGGGCACTCCCCTGCTCGCTTCCAGTCTAGCAGGCTGTTCTCCACGTAGCTGCTGGAAGGACCTTTAAAAGACATATGTCACATCACACCACTGCTATGCTCAATACAAAATGGCTTTCTGTCTTAATCAGATTGAAAGCCCAAATCCCTACCAATGCACACTCCATTTTATTTAATTTTATACATTTTTTTCATGTACAGCAAAATTTACTCTTTTTGGCTTTCTATTAATTTTGACAAATGCACAGGGACGTGTAACCACCACCACAATCAAGACACAGAACCGTTCCACCATCCACAAAGAACTGCCTGTGTATTAACCACTCCCCTCCTGGCAGCCGCTGATCGGTTCTCCAGCTCTATAGTTCTGCCCTCCCCATGTGCGCGACTTTTGAGTCCAGCTTCTCTCACTGAGTGTAATGCACTGGAGATTCCCCCATGTTTTGTGTAGCAGTAGGCTGTTGTGTTTTTGCCGTCGAGTAGCATACATTATTGGATGTACTGCAATTTGCTTATCCTTTTGCCGGTTGAAACACCTTTGGGTTGTGTATTAGGGTTTCCCAGAGAAACAGAAACAATAGAATGTGCACACACACACACACACACACACACACACAGATTTATCTTAAAGAACTGGCTCGTGCAATCATGGAGGCTGGTAAATTTGTAACCGCAGGCAGATGGAGACTCAGGGAACTGGGGATGTTACAGTTCAAGCACTAAGGTTCAGGGGAGGTCAATCTTGTTCCACTCAGGCCTCCAGCTGATTAAATGAGGCCCACCCATATTGCCCAGTGATGGTGGGCAGTCTGCTTTACTCGAAGTCTGCTGAGTCAAATGGTAATCTCATCCAAAACACCCTCACAAAAACATCCAGAGTATTGTTCAACCAAATATCTGGGCACTGTGGCCCAGCCAAGTTAACACGTAGAACTAACTTTCATAAGCTGTTTCCAGTTTTTAGTGATTATAGGTAAAGCTACTATAAACATTTGCACACAGGTTTCTTCGTGGACATAAATTTCCACCTAGCAGTGGGAGTGCCAGATTATATGGTGAGTGTTTAACTTTACCAAAAACTAACAAACTGTTGCCATGGTCTGTACAATTTTTCATTCTAACCAGCAGAGTGTGAGTGTTCTTACTGTTCTGTATCCCCCGAGCACATGGTATTGTCAGTTAAATTTTTTTTTGTCATACTAAAAAGTGTGTAGTGCATATCTTATTATGGTTTTAATCTGCACTTCCTTAATGACTAATGATGTTGAATATCTTGTGATTATTTGCCATTCATATGTCTTAGTGAAATGTCTGTTTGAATCTTTGGCCCATGTTTTTATTGGATTGATTATTTTTTATTATTGAGTTTTAAGAGTTATTTACATATGTTGGATGCATACAAGTCCTTTGTCAGGTAGGCAACTTGCAAATATTTTCTCCCAATCTGTGGCTGGTCTTTTTATTCTCCTAACAGCATCTTTTGCAGAGTAAAAGTTTTTAAATTTGATGAAGTCCAATACATTAATTTTTGCTACATGGATTGTGCTTTTGGTGTTATATTTAGACCCTGCCCAATGCAAGATCTCAAAGATTCTTTCCTATCATATCTTCTAGAAATTTTATAGTTTTTGGTTTTGCATTTAGACCTATGATCTATTTTGAGTTAACTTTTGAATAGGTGTGAGGTATGGGTCAAATTTATTTATTTATTTTTTTGGTACATGAATGTCCAGTTGTTTCAGTACCATTTGTTAAAAAAAGACTATCTTTTCTCCATGTAATTGCCTTTCCATCTTTGTTAAAAATCAGTTGGCCATATTTGTGTGTCTATTTCTGGACTCTCTTTTCTCTTCTGCTGGTCTTTGGGTCTATCACTCCATAGCACTTGTTATGTATTTTAGCATCGAAATTAGGATGTAGCTGTTCCTAATTTATGGGATAGACAAGGCATTATTTTAAGGAGTCTGTAATTCCATATGTGCATAGATTATTTCTAAATAACACACGTCAATACTTTGGGGTAGCATTTCTCTATTTCTCAATCCACAAAATCAGTTGGGAAAGACATGTGACCATTTTCCTGTAATGACTTAATTTCTTTTAAAGATTCCTGATTCTATCAGGATGGGAAACTTAGTCATTTTGAATCAGGTCTCTCAGAGTTGCATCTCTTTCTGAGGAGCTTAGGTTGTGCCGTGGCTTCAGGAGGGGAACAGCCCTCCGCTGCCACGTACCATGCAAGCTGTCTCTGGCACAAGCTCATCCCTACCCGTTTCTTGGGTGTCAGTTCATGCAGTCATCATGCAGTCTCCTGGTTCATACTACGTGGCCTGTTTCTGCCTGCTAGCAATCTGGGATGTTTCCATGCCCCTCTTGGTGGCCTGGGGATTAGAAGACACTCCTATGCCCTTGTGGGCCATGGGAAACTTTGTGTCATAGTCTTGAACGCTCTACCTAGATCTCTACCTCTCAGATGCCTTTTTGGCTCCAGTGCCGGCTGGCAAGGGCAACTCTGGGTCCCGCCAGCTCCTGGGGCTCTTTGCCAGGAAAGGGGGCACAACTTCCCTGAGTTCTCATGTCATCAACCATCTGCCAAACAGTTTTCTCAGCCCTGTTCCTGCACTCACCTGGGGCTTGGGCAGGGCGGAGGCCCTCTTCTTAAGCACACAGAGTCATTTCCTCCCGGTCCAGGCAGCTGCCTCCCTTCTGAGACCAGAAGCCTTGCTCTGCTGTGCACTTCCATCATTACACAGTTTTCTGAAGCAGCTACTTATGTCTTGAGTTCTTTCTGTGGCCCTTTTACTCGAAGGCTCTGAATTTCCTTTGAAACTCATAAACTAAGAGTTAATGTCTCCATTGCTGGTCAGCACTACCAGTATAAAGAATGCTGGTAGTCCTAGTGCCTGAAAAAAGGAGGACCAGGATGAGAAGAAAGATTAGGAAAAAAATATATGTACTACTGTTTTACAAATATTCATTACTGCTTTGCGATTAAGAAATACATATTCACGTGTAAGTGCTATTAAGGTCCTACAAGCTTATTGTTGTCATGTATCTTCTCAACTAATGCACACTAACTAACATACAATACCAATCGTGTTCGGTGAAGTCTTCAAATGTTTTGGTGTTCAAAAGGGATATACCTAGTCAAAGAGTTGAGAATTATCATAACATATCTCACAATCAAATAATTCACCGATGAGGGCAGTTAGTGTACATGCATATGTGTGTCAATTATGCACGGGTTAGATCTCTGTGTGTGGCTGATTGTACAGAGTTACATTTAAAGAGCTAAAATGCTTTTGATGATTGAAGAAATACATGTATTAGAGTAAAAAAAATCCAGCATGCATATTCTAATAATTTTGAAGTATAATCAACTCATGATAAATGATGCATATATAAAATGTATAATTTGATAAACTTTGACATGTGACACTATCACCACAATCAAGATAATAAACACACACACCTCCCCTGAAAGTTTCATCCTGCCTTTTGGAATTTCACCCGCCCACTTCCCTTCACCCCTCCAATTCTACCTCCCCCACGTCCTCTGGCAACCACGAAGCTGCTTTCTGCCACCATACATTAGTTTGCTTTTTCCAGAGTTTTGTATAAATGGAATCCTACAGTATATACCCTATCACTCAACATAATTATTTTGAGAACCATAATATGAAGCCAGAATTGCCTTGATACCAAAACCTGAGACATGACAATAAAGAAAACTACAGACCAATAGGTCTCACGGATATAGACAAAGTAATCCTCAACAAAATATTAGCAAATTGAATCCAACATTGTAAAGTGCACCAATGTAATTCACCATCATAAAAAAGAAATTTTAAAAAAATCCATATATAAGGCTCCTTGAGGTAGGTTTTTTTTTTTTTTTTCATATTTCTAGTGCTTGGGTTTGTTCTGCTTTTTAGATCTGTGGGTTTTTAGTTTTCATAAAACTTGGAAAATTTTCGACCATTATTTTCTCAAAATTCTTTTCTGTCATCATCTCCTCTTTTGGAATTAAAATTACACATAGGCTGCTTTCAGTTTCCAATTCAAAAGTTCCTCTTTGATTTTTTAAAGTGTTTTTTATCTGTGTTTCACTTTGCAAAGTTTCTATTGCTGTGTCTTTCAGTTCACTAATCTTTTCTGCAATGTCTAAACTGCCATTAATCCTATTCAGTATATTTTTCATCTCAGATGTTATAGTTTTCATCTCTAGATGTTTTGTGTTCTTTTTTCTTATATCTCTCATGTCTCTACTTAACAGGTTTAATGTGTCCTATGGCTTTTGAATATACAGAATAGATTTATAATAGCTATTGACATATTCTTATCAACTAATTCTAGTATCTGTGTCATTTCTGGGTCAGTTTCAATTGATTTCTCTACTTCTTAGAGGTGATTTTTTTTTTGCTTATTTGCATGCCCGGTAATTTTTGATTGAATGTCAGGCATTATGATTTTAACTTCTTGGGTGCTGGATATTTTTGTATTGTATAAATATTTTTGAGCTTTATTCTGGGATGAAGTTATTTGGACACAGTTTGATTCTGTAAGGTCTTGCTTTTAAATTTCTTGTAGGCTGGACCAGAGGAGCATTTTATCTAGGGCTAATTATTCTCTACTACTTAGGTAAAACCCTTCTTCTTAGTGCTGTAACCAATGCCCCATGAAATATGAGGTCTTCTGGTGTGGCTAATTACAACAGGCATTGTTTCCACTAACCCTTTCTAGTGGTTCTTTCTTCAGCTTTGTGTAGTTTCTTCACACACATACACTGATCAGAGTTCTGCTGAACACTCAAGGAGATCATCTGCAGATTTCTGAAGTTCTCTCTGTGTAGCTCTCTCCTCTCTGATATTGTACTGTGCCATACAAACTCCAGCTGCCTTAATCTCCCTGGATTCTTAGATTTATCTCCTCAACTCAGGGGGTCGTCTGGGCTCTGCCTGATTCTCCCTTCCTGTGCCACATCCTGGAAATGCTCACAAGGCAAGAAGCTGAGGAAATCATAGGGCTCACCCCATTTGTTTTCAGTCTTACAGGGGCTACTGTTCTTTGTTGCATGGTGTCTTCTATGGTTTGAATGTTTGTGTTGCTCCAAACTTCATGTTGAAACTTAATCCCCACTGCAATAGTATTGAGGTGGGGCTTTTAGAAGGTGACTAGGTTATGAGGGCTGTGCTCTCATGAGTGGGATTAGTGCCCTTTCCCAAAAGCTTGAGGAAGTCTCTTGGGCCCCTTTAGCCCTCTACCAAATGAGAACACGGCACTCAACCCTTCTGCCGTGTGAGGATACAGTAAGAGGCACCATCTGTGAAATGGCGATCTTTCAGCAGATGCCAAATCTGCTGGCACTTTGATTTTGGACTTCCCAGCCTCCAGAACTGTGAGAAATAAATTTCTATTATTTGTAAATTACTTAGTCTAAAGTATTTTGTTAAAGCAGCAGAAATGGACTAAGACAGTGTTCAATGTCTTGAAAACTATTGTTTCACATACTTTGTCCAGCTTTCAGGCAGGGTGTTAATCTGGTCCCCATCACCCATCGTGGCCAGAAACAGAAATCTCTACTCATGCATTTTTGATTCTTTGGATGATCTGGATTACTGTTCAACTCTGGGTTCATGTTGAGTTGGAAAGCTCCTGATGGTCAGAATTAGAGTTTACAATATTCACAAATACTTTAAAAGTGAGAAAAGAGGACACACCAGGTCACTGACTTTTGCTTTAGCTACTTGTTGTAATCATTTTAGTATTTTAAAAGCATTTCCAAAGTACAGTGATTGCATGAGGCCCTGAGGGAGATGTAGTTCCAGGCCAGTGAATGTTCTAATGGAGTTTTATCATGAGAAGGAGACAGATATCTGATCTTAGAACTTGCTTTAATAATAAAAGCTAAACTAGTTTATAAAGTTTTTAAATGACCAAAGGAATACAGAATCCTTGTTAAAGAAAATAACAAAACAAAACAAAATCCTTTAAACAAGTAGAAGCATATGAAATATTAAAAGTGAAAGCTCTTTCCCCCTACCCTCAAAATTCTTGCTGCCCCCAAATCATCATGGTGACATCCTAAAACCGTTTTCTATCATTGTGGAATCGCCGAAGTGAGAATTTATAGGCACATTCATTTCTTAAGGCAAAGGACTATTCTGTTCCCTTGACTACTATGCTGTCCTCTCCATCACGTGAAACTTCTGTCTTCCTAAACAGTGAGTGTCAGGCACCCTGTTCCACAGCCAGGGAAGGAGGGACCTCTGGAACGTCCATTTCTCATCTTAGGCACTACCAAGGCAGGGGGAGGGGCAGTGGATCTTGTACATGGAATACTAGATTGATTCAGTGAACCTCATCTTCTTTGCAGGTAGCCTTCAAACTAAATAGAAAAAACCGAAAAGTTATCCAGAAGTGAACACTGTTCCCGCAGACCTGGAGTCTTTCTCCCCACGGTCGTCCGCAGACCCAATCCACCTGTCAGAAACCCGGCAGCTCCGCCTCACTGCCCTACGCTGATCGCACTCCCTGGGGCTGCTGAGGGTCTGGATTCTCAAGGCCTCTTTGTTCTCACCAATTGTCCTGCTTTACCCAGGATGTGATCACAAACAACCGGAATTAAATTAAACTTGCCAAAGTAATGAAGAATTCTTTAGAGAAATGGATCATCCTGAACTTTTCCTTCAAATGGAGATATCTTCCTGTTTGTTGAGGGTGTGAAGAGGGACAAGGGTCCCCCCACCTTTCTTTTGGCCATAACAGAGAAAATATTTGATAAAGATTGGATCTTATTATCATTACCATTTAGATATTTAGCTATGAAATTCAGTGAGTGGTAGTGAAACTTCTTAGCATTTAAATTGTTTGGTGTTGTGCCTTTGACAACTTATCTCTGCAACACTTTTTGTTAAGGGATGTCACAATTCTGAGTGGGAGGGACATAGGAACATCTAAAATGCCATATCATGATTCAAATGTACAGGAAAAAAAAGGTGAATGTAAGAAAAGAAAATCCATTTGACTATGATGCTTGTGGCAATTTCCTTCTGGTGTCCCAAGTGCTGTGATGTAAGCAGATCAAGTCAACAGCTATTGGCTGACTTGTTCCTTCACATGACACTGGTCTCCGCTCAGAAACCCTGACCACTCAATCCAAAATGCCCCTCATCTGTTACTGTTGCATTCCTACCTTGTTTTATTTTCTTTTGTAGTACTTATCCCTACCTAGAGTTCTATTTGTTCATTTGCTGATTATCTGCCTCCCTTCCCAAATGTCAGCTCTATAGGGCAAGGATTTCATCTGCCTTTTTCATCATGCTATCTCTCTAGTGGCTAGAAAGTGAGTGGCAGGTGGCAGTACTCAGTAAATGATTGTTGAGTAAATAAATAAATGAATGAATAAGTAAGTAACTGGACAAATGACTTGTAGAAAAGACAATTTAATTTTAGCACACTACTTGGGCCAGCATGAATAATATGAATGTAATCATGTTAACATAAATGCTGTATTTATAATCAATTTGATTCCATCTATAAATAGGTAGAGCTAATAGAAGTAGGAGTGGGAAGAGAGAAAGCAAAGATTGGGAAAATAGAAGAGTATTAAAAGCCTCAACTTACAAAGTGGGTACTTGAGATAGCAATGAAAAGTTGATGTGACAAGAAATAGAGGTTTAGAGGCCAGGCGCGGTGGCTCACGCCTGTAATCCTAGCACTTTGGGAGGCCGAGGCGGGCGGATTGCTCAAGGTCAGGAGTTCGAAACCAGCCTGAGCAAGAGCGAGACCTTGTCTCTACTATAAATAGAAATAAATTAATTGGCCAACTAAAAATACACAGAAAAAATTAGCCGGGCATGGTGGCGCATGCCTGTA